>JAJOOR010025474.1:0-13311 GCA_036250505.1 Solanum acaule | reverse complement strand
ATTATATGTTAGGTTTTTTATCCTAATTTATATGGCATTGATAGAATTTAAAGTGTCAAATAATTGTTAATTATTGTAATAGATAATATGGAGTATTTAAGTCATTTATAGTATAGTAATTAATATAATATGTAGTATTTAAGTGGAAGGTGGTGGGGCCCACTTATATATTTTAAAAATATATTGGATATTAAGTAGTGATTTATAGTATAGTAATTAATATATAATATGTAGTATTGAAGTGGAAGGTGATGGGGCCCACTTATATATTTTATAAATATATTAGACATTAGTAGTGATCTTGGAACATTGATAGTCATTTCTAGACTCTTCTATAATATAGTAATATGTGTGATAGTGACAGTGACAAGTGTATAGTTAAGACAATGAAAATCATGGAATCCTTTTTCCATTTTTCATATGTTTCTTTGATATCTTTCTTCTTTTGATACTACTACTATTATTTTATGAGATATTTTCAAAAATATACTTCTCTTATTTCAAAAATATATTATATTATATTATATTATTGTTTATATATTAATATATTATATTATATTAAAAGTAGAAAGATTTTGAGTTCAAAATTGGATACAAAAATTTTCTTCACTAGTACTTAGTAATAAATAATATTCATTTCATATTATACTTAATACTAAAAGTGGGGAGATGTTAAGTCAAAAAAAATTATATCAAAAATAAAATCTCTTAGTAGTAATAAATATAATATATTAATACTTTTAGTGGTGAAAGCTAAAAGGACAATAATTAATTCACGAGTGTCTACATACAACGTAAGAGAAAGACTGAAATTTTAATATTTTGAAGTCTAATAAATCACATCATAGTGTACTCCTTCCATTTTGTTATGTTAGCGCTTTTCAAAAATTAATTTGATTAATTTTCAAGGTTAAATTAGATTTCACTAATTTGAAATTTTAAGCAAAAAATTTAGATATTCAAAAAACTATATGAAAAGTACTATATATTTCAATTTTTTACATATCAATATGATGAAAAAAATACATCCTAAAATGTTAGTCAAAATTCTTATTGTTTGACTCTAAAAAAAGAAAATCATGACTATTAAAAATGAACGGAGAAAGTAACAATTACTGCATTAATATTGTGATGGATCTTCCACTAGTCTAGATTGAGTAGTATAAAAGTGCAATATGTTTCATCTTGATCACTTCAATACAATGTAACTACTCTTTCCGTTCAATAATAGTTAACAATAGTTGTCCACTATACTATTTTAGGATGTCTAACAATACTTGTCCACTTTATGAAATCAATGGATAATTTTTCACTTAGTACCTAACTTACCCTTATCACTAATTATAGTCACTTCTCTATTACATTTTTCAAGACATTACATTTATTATATTCAAAGAATGGTATAATAAAATTACCATACTATTTATAATTTCTTAAAAAGTGTGCAAAGTTAATAGCAGATAATTATTATTAGACATATGGATATAAGCTCTCTTTACCTAAACTCAATGCTCACCACAAGAGATGATGAAATGGTAACATACCTTATCATTATGCATTATTGTATATCTTTATCGATTTATAAACTCAATGTAACTATAAGCTCTCTTTAAACTAAAATCCTTTTGCATTATTGTATATCTTTATCGATTTATTTCGTTAGGGATCTATTAGTTTGGTAAGTTAGTGAAGGAAGTCCAGTTATAATATAATCAAACAGATTCATTTCTTAAATATTTATTGTATTTAGTATGAACTTATTGCAAGATGATCGATTTTATTAAATGGTTCAATTTTGCCTTTTATTTCTATTTTATTTTCACATGCACTGTAATTTAGTATGAAGTTATAATGATCAGATGTAGTTTATTTTATGGAGAGATTCATATCACCTTATTACTTCGAGTTTTTTTTTTTTTCCTTCGTGTTGGCATTTTTTGTTTTTAGTTTTTGCTTCTTCTTTTTCTGTTATTATTTGATAATGTTCTTGATTTATTATAGTCGTTTACTTTCTTGATCAAATTAGTCTATCAACTTTACACTTCTTAAAACTTCTTTCACGTTCAATCAAAAGTAATTTTCAGTATATTAATGTTTTACGATGACAATAAATATCAGAGGATTATCAATTATATCATTTTGAAACTTATGTATTAATCAACATGAGAAACATACCTAAAAACTAGTATATATATATATATATATATATAAATGAGCCTTTAATTATTATTTCACTTTTAAGTTAGTATAATTTTTTTGATTTTTCATCTGGTGTCTGATGTTGCATATTTGGAGCCTCGACTAAATTTGGATTGCACATTATATGGCCCTTTTTACGGATGACGCTCTCAACAAGATTTTCTTCATATCTAAAACTCAAACTATAAACCTCTGATTAAAACTAGAGCAGTCTCACGTCCTGGACAGGGGCACATGGGAAGTTGGATCTTTTAGTTGAAAATGAGTGTGTACCATCCAACCACGTCAGATTGTGTGTATATATATATAGACTGAAAAGGTAGTAAAATATATGACTTGACATGTAATGATCATGAGTACTGCTATGATGTGTACATCTTTGGGAGTAATAAGGAAAGGTTCATGGACTGAAGAAGAAGATATTCTTTTGAGGAAATGTATTGATAAGTATGGAGAAGGAAAGTGGCATCTTGTTCCAACTAGAGCTGGTAAACTAACTAGCTATTATACTATTACTATGTTTTTCTTTGTTTTCCTTTTTTTCTTAAACTTCACGTGAATACGTGTAGGATTAAACAGATGCAGAAAAAGTTGTAGACTGAGGTGGCTAAATTATCTAAGGCCACATATCAAGAGAGGTGACTTTGAACCAGATGAAGTGGATCTCATCTTGAGACTTCATAAGCTCTTAGGCAACCGGCAAGTTTATGTTTGACACTTTAATCTCATTGTAGACTTACCTAAATTTTCGTGATTTTTATAGCTCGCAACATTTTTTACATGGCGGTGTTAAGCTATCTTGAGAATACCTATATATATCGTTATCAAATTCATGCTTGGAATAGACTTTCCAGACTCCGCCTTATCCCACTAGGAGTCTTAGAAAGTCTATTCCAAGCTTGATTGAATATATGTGACAAATTTATCGATTTTAAAAAATTAATTATGTTATATATGTATGTAGATGGTCACTTATTGCTGGTAGACTTCCAGGAAGGACAGCTAACGATGTGAAAAACTATTGGAACACTAACCTTCTAAGGAAGCTAAATACCAGTACTAAATTTGCTCCTCAACATGCACAAGAAGGAATTAATACTAGTACTATTGCTCCTCAACCACAAGAAGGAATTAAGTGTGGGCAAGCCAATGCCTTAATAAGACCTCAACCTCAGAAATTCACAAGCTCTATGAAGATTAATGTCTCTTGGTGCAACAACAATAGTATGGTAAATAATGAAGAAGCATCGAAAGACAACAACGACATGCAATGGTGGGCAAATATACTGGAAAATTGCAATGACATTGAAGAAGAAGAAGCTGAAAGAACACTACCTTCATGTACGGAAATTAATTGCAATGAAATTCATAAAAAACCAAGTTTGTTACATGATGGAGGCAACTCCATGCAACAAGGACAAGGTGATGGTGGTTGGGATGAATTTGCTCTAGATGATATATGGAATCTACTTAATTAACGGGTGATTTACACGAATGAACTGAGAGGTGGATATGGTCTTGAACTTTTGATTTCGCTTGTCTTATCCTACTGATAAAACTTCAAGTTTTACAAGTCTTTATTTTTATTCTTGAAGATTTGCCTATTGAGTAAATTGAGGTAAAAAATTCGAGACCACTCATATAATCAGGTGCATGGCTTTTGTATTATCTACGTGTGTGCTTTTGTGTTTTTAATTAAGGTGATCAAGTTTATAGTGGAATGTGAAAGTATTCCAAGTGTGAAGTATGTAATATGATATATGAAATGAAGTGAGTATTATATTATATTATATTATATTCTCTCCTATCATCTTTGTATATTATCTAAACGGTAAAAAAATTAACTGTATTTGAAAACTGCTAAAATATATCAAACTAATCTAGTATTGCAAATATATTAACGTTAGGATTTTTCATTCTAATCTAAATCATGTATCCCTCCCCTCCCTAGCTTAATTTGACAATCATGCAACTCCAAACTTAGCTTGCTTCAAAATCGTGTAATGATTTTTGTTTGATGGTTCATTTGTATCACAAATTCTCTTAAATTCTTTTGTAAATTCATCTACATATTTTGACCTCATCTTGATACTCTAAATTTGTTGTTTCATTTAAATTTTCTTGTCATTATTGCAAGATTATAGGTAATCATAGCTTAACACCTTCTCAAATTTGTTTGGTCGAAGTGCAATCAATAATAAGGAGCATTGACTCTTCTAAATATTTACCAAAACGACTCTCTCTTCCCATTTATAAATTAACTAGGGAACGTAGTCGCGCTTCGCGCGCGCATTAAGATATATGTGTTAGAATTAATTTTCTTTCCGATTAATTATATATTCTACTATATTATATTTTCCAATCTTATCATTATCTTTTGGTTTAATTGTAGGGAGAAGGGTAAAAAATACTTATCAACTTTTGTTTAATAGTTAACTTTACCCTATGTTATACTATGCAACCATCCATAATTCCGTCATCTACAAATTTATTATTCGTATCCTTCAATTGCATGAAAAACTCCAAATCAAGTAAAATTACATGTTTTTCTTTAAAAATAACATATCACCCAATTTTAATCCATGTCCGATCCTCTAACTATCTTAACCCATATCCGAGCCTCTAACTATATTGACCCAAACAAATTAAGCACATGTCCGACCCTTCTAAGTTTGTCTTGCTATGAGTAGTAATGATTGCCATGATTGCAAACATAATGCAAGTTCACTCTGTTTTAATATTTGAATTAAAAAAATATGGTGAATGATGGAGTATGTAGAAATTTATTTATCCTTCATTAAAACACAATATGAAAGAGTGTGGCATTTCATTAATGTAATATGAAAAGGTTAGCCAAAAAATTGATAAACTCATAACAACATAGTAGGCTAATTTATTAAATTAGAAGTAATATCAAATTAATTTAAGTTCTTAAAATTGAGAATCAATTATAGAAAAGATAAAATGAAGTATTTAATATTGTGAATTGTGACTATTGATTAACAAATTGAACAAATGTGAATGTTTATTTTCCTTATGTTCTTTTCCTTTACACCTCTTCATTGCCTTCATACTTTTACATTGCCTTTTTCTTTTTTTTAATTTGCAACAATAAATTATAATATGAAAAGAAAAAAAATCAAATAAAGAAGAAAAAAGATAAATAGATTTATTGGCCATAGAAAAGTGCACATCTCATTGTCTATGCCTAACTTTAATTATTATATATAGCTTTAGAGATAGAAATAATAAACTTATTCATCTAATTAAATTGGGGAACAACTTCAAAAGAATAAGAACTAAAATTTCAAAAATTAAAATAAAATCTTACAAAGACTTAAATAATAATATAATTTAGTGTTGGACTTCGCTCAAAGATCCCTTTTCTCCACAATCGCAACATCCATGATCACCTATACAAAAAGAAAAATAAGAACCTTGTGGTTTCCATTATGGAAACATAAAAAAATATTGCACATGTTGAATCATACTCACATATATGACGACGGTATGCTATATCATTATTCCTCTACAAACAACACACTTCTCTTTCCATTGTGAGCAACAGTATCCTCCAAGAAGATCACCTAAGCCCTAGACTAATTGCACCTACTTAACATAATTGTCATTATAGAACTTACATTATGTCATTAGAACATGACATTAGAAAGAATAGCAATTATATGAATCTAAATTAGAACTACATCATGCTATTCTTATTTTTCAAATAGTGAAGATCCATCACCATATATGCTTCATTTGAAAAATGAAATTGAATATCTCATGATTTTTTTCAAGTATTCTAAATTAATTCTTGATTCTTGATTCATATTGAAATATTCTAATAGAATACCTGAAGTCTTTAAAAGGTTAAAATCACAATAAATCAAGAAAAAAGAAAAAATAAGAAAGCATAAACAATATGATAACAAAATAAAAAGAAGTTACAACTACACCTTTAAATCATGGCTTCCTCGAAAAAATTAGCACATCATTTTCCTCCATTCTTGTCACAAGAAAATCCAAGCTTCTGCAACTCAAAAGAAAAAGTGTAAAATTAAAAAGAATAAGCTTGTAAATGAGTTTCTGGTAAAAATGAGAAGCTACAAAATTATGAGAATTTTATGAAAATATAAAGAAGAATGGAAGGTAAAAAGGTTTGTAACCGATTTGAAATTATAATGATTAATTAGTAAAACTCAATTAATAGGAAATAAATGTGATTGAAATTTATTCCAATTTAAAAGGTTTTTTTTTTTTTAATAAAACAGAAGAGATATGAGAGAAGGAAAAGGAAGGGTCTTAGGTAAATTAATTAATTAATAGTATCAGGGATGAAATAATTTTTTTTTTAATTTTCTGCTAATTTTTATGGCAACAAATTAAATGAAATTGATTAAGACAAAAATTAATGGGAAAAAAATGTTTATGGTAATAAGTAAAAGAGAGATAAATGAGATATTTTATTTTTAGAAAGTTGTAGATATAAAAAGTATAATATTAATATATGATAATAAAAGGATAAATAAATTAGATTTTTTAGAAAATTATATTTAAAAAAAAAGGGTAAAAAAAGGAATTTAAGGAAAAGTAATTAATTATAGTAAATAAAACGTTTATGGTAATAAGTAAAAGAGAGATAAATAAGATATTTTATTTTTAGAAAATTGTAGAAATAAAAAGTATAATATTAAATTATAATTAAAAAAAGGATAAATAAATCAGGATTTGTAGAAAAATATAAAAACAGAAGGTAAAAAGAGGAATTTAGGGATGAGTAATTAATTATAGTAATGGTGAAGAGAGATAAACAAATCGACGAATTATACAAGCGAGACAACTTAAATTATAGCTAAAACACGTAAATATGTAAACTATAGTTATGAAGCATAATTTAAATTTATTATAATGACTATTTACGAAAGTTCCTCAATCAATTATGTACAGTCCATTAGTTTGACATTACTTTCCTTAAAAATAGACTATGTAAGTCGATTTGGGCCCATTTGTAGTAGTGCCCTTAAAGTAGGAGGCGTAGATATCAAAATTTAGTAGATTTAAGTTGGGCCTCGGCATAACGGGCCCAAACCATGTCCTTCGAGAAAGTTATGAATATAAACCTTTCGGCGCCACTAATAATTAGTGTATATATATGTCGTGTATAAGTATGCATATTATATGTATAGTATGTGTATATGTTGTGTATTAATATATAAAAGTAGTCTTTCCATTTATTTTTATTTATCCATTTTAAATGTTAGGATAAATTATTTTATTAGACATATATTCATACTATATATATTAATCCTATCTATGCTCTTTAAATAACTACATAAATTCTCACTAATTAACAATCTTATATCATTTTCAGTTAGACATATTGAGATACACCATTTCCTAAAAATAACATATATTAGTACAATTGAATATTTGAATATATACCCATTGACGTCTTCTCTTTCATTGAGTTTTAGTCAGCCTACACTTCGATAATCCTTGACGTGTGAGCCATATGTAAACTTGAAAATTTTATCTACCCATGTTCTTTAGGAAAGTTATGTATATATTTTTTTCCATCATTGATATATATATATATATATATAAATATATATATATAGTATACACTTTGTATATATTTTGTAAATTAAATAGTCAAATGGTTCAGACGTGTAATTAATTATCCTTTCATCCTTCAAATCTTAAGGCCAATTAGAGTTTTATTGGGGACTACTCTATCCTAAACGCTAACTCACATTTATAGAAGTGTGGCACGTATTCTCTTAAAGAGACATCTCAAATTTCTCATAAACTCATTTGATATTCACAAAGAGATCAAGATATCAAATATTAGTCTTTTCAAATCGAAGTAATCAAGAGGCATTCTTCCTCAAAATAAAATAAAAATATAGAAGTGTTTTTCAAAGTTTTTAACGATCACAAAAAGATTCACATCAGTCTATGTTCGAAAAATATGCTACTCCAATCCTTGGATCATGAAGAACAATTCAAAGAAAAAAAAAATCAAGCAATAAACAAAATTATATCCACATTGAAAAAAGTTATTACTTTGAAAATTTTGTCACAAACAAACATAAAATTTTAGAAAAACATGAAAGAAACATGCGAAAAATGAAGTAAAGTGAGAAAAAGTTTTACTATTTTGATTGCTAAATTTATATTATCCTGCACCTGATTGGCTAGAAATAATTAAGAGAATAATTCATATACCATGCACAAAGACATTTTTTTTTCACCACTTGAGATGATTTTCAACAATTTGGGCCACCACGATCTGCTTAATTATTGCTACCCTTTTTCTTCCCTTCCACAAAAGAATCTGACATGTACAAAAAAGTACTGTCATCCTTTATTTTTATTTGTTCATTTTAAATTTTTTATATCTCTAACTATATTTTTATTTATTTCAATTTATATGGTTTAGTTTAATTTAATATGGAATTTAAAACAAAATGACTTCTGAAATTTATGGTATAAACTAAGTCATAAATATTTATGTGACAGTAAATCATTTTATTAAGGGTAAATAAATATTTTAAAGTTAAATTGCTACTAAATATAGAAATGTATCATTCTTTTTTAAAATAACAAAAAAAATTTAAAATAAATCATAGTATAAATCGGGACAGAGGAAATAATAACCAATAAAACTATTTATCATAATACTCATATTAGTTATTATATTATCTTTAGTATATTATATTAAACATTTGAGAATAAGTATTAATGTTGAAGATAAAAGTAAAAATTAAATTATCTTTCCTTGATATATTTTTGTCAATTACAGAGAATTTTATTAATTATCGATGAGCTTTACAATGTGAGGGCGAACTAAATAACTCAGTCTCTTTCAGTATTTTACTTTATCAGAAAACATGTTTAAACCTTAAATGATAGACACATAGGTTTGTTCCATCGCGAATTAATGAGAGTCGATAGTTATGTGATAAATAAATAGCCTACGAAATTTAATGACCATCAACATGCTCAAAACCTTTTCATAGCATTTTTTTCCGGCTTAATATATTTGATAATATCTTAAATTTATTTGTTAATAGACACTCGAATTACAATTTGTTTTATTTAAATATATATTAAAGTGTTTTTACTAAATATTCTCAGTTTAATTTCTTTTAAAAAATATTTCACGTGTTTGAAAATATATATTATATAGATAATAAGTAATAATTTAAATATACCATTTTCTTTAATTATATGTATTTTTTTCTGTATAACACTAGATATTTATTAGTTGAAGGTGATTAAAATTGTCGTACAGTTTATTTGAAATTATTGTAAAACACTAGATATTTATCTGATGTAAAATAATTTAAGTAATTATTTTTTCTTTTCAAAGTTTACGAAACCACGTTTATAAGATGACAATAGTGAACACTGAACAGTTTCACCGACAGCGAGTGCTACGACTTGACAATAACATGGGAAAATTCAATAATTTTTATTTAAAATTTATACTACGTCTGTCCTATTTTATGTCAGATAATTTGACTCGTCATAGAGTTTAAGAAAAAAATGAAGACTTTTAAAATTTGTGGTCTAAAATGAATGATAGAAATTTGTGTGACTGTAAATCATTTCATTAAGGGTAAAATATATATTTTATAGTTAAATTGTTACTTAATATAAAAATGTGTCATTTTTTTTAGACTGACTAAAAAGAAAAGTAAGTTATATAAATTGGAACAGATGGAGTATTATATTTAAAAATTTATATTATTCAGATATCATTTAGTAAAAAAAATAATTGTAATGCAGAATTCACAAATTAAAATTCTATTTTTTTTTTGGTTTATGTATATTGATTTTTCATTCGATGTTTGTTATCTTTATTAAAATCTGATTAAATTCGGATTTAGCCAGAAAATATCATATTAAGGAGTAATGCGCTTCTTAATAAAGACTACTCTGTGCTCAAGAAATTCAAATCTAAGGACTCTGATTAAGGATGAATGAGTACTTATCATTTCATCATAAATCTGATTGGTTTATTTGCTCATACTCTCTCTGTCCCTATTTACTTATCCATTTTTTACTTGGCAAACCTATTAAAAAAATAATAATGGCTAAATGGTCTGATGGACCCTTATACTTATATGAGTTTGTATTATTGACCCTTCTACTTGATTATTTGTCAACTGAACCCTTAAACTTAATGAAACTCAATATTTTAAGCCATTCTGACCATTGACCAAGCTTATGTGGCAACTTAATTGTTAAATTGGCACAAACACCTGATTTCACACGTTAAAGGAGCGTGTATATCAAAATTTAAACTAAAAATAATAATTTTTTTAAAAAAAATACTAAAACTAAGAAAATTGAATATAATTTTTTTCCCCACTTGTTTTTCTTTTCCCACCCCACCCCACGCCACCCCACCCATTTATTTTTCTCTTTCTAATTACCAGTACCTTCTTCCCCCATCCATACCTCATTTCTCTTTTTCTCCCCTTGCCAACATGTTCAAATTTTTTTTCATATTTTCTTTCTTTCTTGAGAAACGAAAATGTGGTATTGTTGTAGATCTGTGTTGTCTTTTCATTTTTCTTGTAATTTATGACCCGTATGGTGAGAAGATTGGATAGTCTTGAAGGATTAAAAGAGATTGTTGGTTGTCTTTGTAAAAATTAGGCGAAATATGTTATGCAAAATTATGTATAAATATTATGATATATTGAGGTATTTTAATGATGATTCATGGATGCGAAGAAAAGAAATTTATGGTGGTTCAAAAGGTGGATGTAGACCTTGGTAAAAAAAAAAATACAATTAAGAGTTGCGAATGATGAAAACTGAGAAAGAATCGAACTATGATTTTTAAGAACTTGAAGAGCTTCGTCACGGCTATAGACAATAATGGCCTGAAGAAAAAAATTAAGGAGATTGGAGATGGTGTTAATGGTGGTTGTGGATTGAGGGAGGTGGAAGAAACGTAAGAGAAATAACTATTTTATTTTATTTTTAAAATAGAAAACTATTTTTTAATCTTTTATGGAGTAACATTTTTAGTTAATAATTTTAAAATATTTATGAAATAATTATAACTTGACATTAATATATCTGATATGGATATGACATTTTTTTTTTTGTGCAAGGGAGAATGAGCTACACACATGATTGGAGGGGTTTAAATATCATATTTTAATTGAGTTTGAGGGTTCACCTGACAAAGAGATGAGTAGAAGGGTTCAGAATACAAACTCATACAAATATAAGGATCTATCAAACCTTTTCGCCAATAATAATTGACATAGCTCCTTACCTAGACAAATCATAGGCCTAGTTAACATCGACAGATGGCAAATACCATCTTTTGGTGCTATCATCTTTGATCCGCCATGAAGAAACAACTCTATTGCCACTTGTGTCAGCCCAATCTTTTGCTTATTAGTCTAGAAGGCAAACAAATACACTATGTACTGTAGAAGGCCAGACCTAGTCCTCCTTCTTCCTATGTATCCTCTTTGACGGTGGCAATACAATCATGACTCTTTTTTGAAAAGAAAGAAAACATAGTGAGTTGATCATTTCACCAATATTAATTGATAAAAAATTCTAAAATTAGTGTATTCATTAAAAAGGTTCTGCCTTTTTCAAAGACAATAGCTCTCTAAATAAATTGAAAGTATAATAGATTAAAAAAAATCTTTTTTTATTTATCAAAAATGACAAGATAGAAATAAATAAAAAATCAAAATTAAACAATTAAAAGGGAGCGGAGGGAGTACAACAGTATAGCTTTTTTTTCCTCCAAAAAGACAAAAAATGGGGAAAATAATTTGTCCTTCTTTCATTGGTGGGCCAATGATTAGCCTTTCTATATTTGGACAAATTATAGAGGATAAACTACCTTATTAGACATATATCACTATTATATATATTAATATTATCTTTACTTTCAAACAATTACATATATTACCACTTTTAATATTTTATACCATATATTAATATATTATTTGAAGATACAATTAGATTATTAGATGCCCACATACCTTAAAACTAGGATTGATTAATTATCTGCTTAATTAACTCTTTCACTCCAAATCAACCACTATCTCTTAATTCTCCCCTCCCATATTTATCACTCAACTATGTCTCCTCCTTTATGATTCAGGAATTTCATCGTACAATTTCATTCCAACAATAGTTAATCTACTCTCTTCTTCTCAAGATATCATCACCATGGCCGACAAATTCTCCTGAACCCAATTATTATTCTGTATTGTTCATTTATAACTAGATCAAATCAAAGTAACTGCTACAGAGAAAACTTTAATTCAGAGTGGGTCTTGATTGTTTGTCTCCGGAAGAAATGGATCTTAGTTTTGATTATGTTATGCCACAACGCAAAAGGATCAAAGGGAGTATTGTAGAGAGTTTTTGTTTGCTGGTGTTCTTCTAAGGCTTTCTTTGGTTACCGTGACATGGATTTGGTAGTACCAATATTACTTTGATATAGCCCTTGAAACATGTGTATCCAATAAGTAGTAATCTTAATTAAGATCTGAGTTGTATTTTTAGTAATGGGGTGTCTGACCATGTATATGTATCCACCATTAAATTTCGGATACATGATTTTTAACAACACGATGATATTAATGATACGACAGATACTCTATAGTCGTGATTTGTTCCTAAATTCATGTGATTCAACTACATTTCATATTTAGATACACATAATTAAATGTATATGCTTATTATGTATTCGAGATACATGTTTTTGGATATAACGTATGAAATTTAAATACACATAATTAGATGTATATGTTTCTTCTTTTTGTATATTCCATATTTAGATACACATAATTAGATGTATATGCTTACTATGTATTCGAGATACATGTTTTTGGATATAACATATGCAATTGATACTTGATACATCAAATTACTACTAGATACATATAAAAGATACATGAAATTAATATTATATATATATAAATAGATACATAAAATTAATACTAGATATCTATAACAAATACATGAAATTAATGCTAGATACTTCTATGATACATATGAATGTACTTGCAGGACACTCATGTATCTAAGTGTTTAGTTTGTTGGATACATCATATA
>JAJOOR010025473.1:0-10756 GCA_036250505.1 Solanum acaule | reverse complement strand
ACCGTAAAACATGTTTGACTGGTATTAATTAGGCATGTAAAATTATCTTTTCTATTTAATGAATATTTCTATCCATATATAATCCTTTTTAAAAAAAAAAAAAATAGATTATGAGTGTAATATTAACTTTGCTATTTAACATTTAATTATATCCATAAAACATAAAAAGAATGAACTATAGTCATTTACCTTAAATATATATTGATGTTTGCTATATTCTGTAGTTTTTCCTTAATAATAAGTGCCCCACTACACAATAGAGTGTATTAGTTATACATAGCATGAAAAAGGTAATTAACAAGGTACTACTAATACACAAAGCTAATGCAAGCATTATTTTTTTTAATACATTCTACCAAACGACCCCTTATATTATTATTCTTTTTGTGAAAATAAGAAACTAGAAAAAGAAATTTTCTTTTGGTTAAAGATAACTTGTGATTCTCTTCCTCCTCCTTAATTTTCTTCATATAGGCTCTAGAAAGTTAATTTCTTATTTGTGGCTGGTTTGAATTTATTTGGTTGTATAAACTTGAAAATATCGAGCTTGATTATTAAACAAGACAAAGTAGGTTTATTGATTTTTGAATGTCTAGATTGAATTTAACTATTAAAAATCATATAGATTTGACATTAGAATGTTAAATATCTAATATGGAGTTGATTTGGACTATTTTAAAGCAAAAATGTGTAGACAAAAATTTTCCACAATAAATTATGGCGATACACCATGATTTTGTAGCTGAATTATGGCGATCTGGTAAGATTTGTGACAATGTAAGTTTTACCTATTAATTTTAAAATGGGGCTAATCCGTTTAGTCCATCAATATAAAACCGTGATAACTTGTCATTATTTTACATTTTTACTACCTACCTAATATTGGGTGCCAACGAGCAAATAATTTGGCCTGTCAATATTAAGATGGTACGAAGGAAAATAAATTACGAGAAGTTTGAGATCTCTGATAGCCGTATAACTAATTGTAACGTTAATTTAATGGATTTTATGACGACAAATTTATGAATTATGGCCCCTGAGGTTTAGCTAGATAAGAGAACTACGCCATATTGTAATTTATTTTGTTACTAGTGAACTTAGTCGCGCTTTGCGCAATCATAAATAGCTCGTTATATTCGTCGAACAACTTTTTATAATGTATCAAATATATGAAATTTCAAGTCTTAATTAAATCTAATGTACATGATTTTATTAAAAATGTAGGTAGATTGTGTTTGTCCGTTTCTACATCTATATAGAGACATAGACACGCATTCACATAATTGTGGATAATAATTATGAACGATTGTAATGGTAAAAACTAAAAATCATTCTTTGGACTATTTTTTAAAACAAATATATATGATTAATCTACATTAAATATTATTGATAAATATGAGATATAAAATCAAAAATTGATTTAAAAAAGATAAATATTATTGTTAGTCAAAAGAAGGTGTGACATCACTCTTTTTTGTCTAGCTTTAAACTATATGTAATATAAGAATTAGGTAGAAAGTGTCAAACTTTGAAATTGGATGATCAAGCTTTATCGAGAGCTTGAGATTCATCCATGGCTGCTTCTTTTCTGTTGTTGCATTAGGAACGAAGAAGAGAGAAAAAGGAACTGTAAAGCATTGTTTGTGAGAATGTAAGAAACTAATTCATTCCATCTGTAAGTGTACATTTATAGTAGATGAATGGAAAATATCTAACAAACTATCTAACAAACTACTGTGACTAATCTACAGCTGTCAATTAACTAACTAAGTAACCGACTTAATCAAACAGTAAGCTAGACTAATGCACTGTACAACATAAATATACAACACACTACATATGACATATCTCAATACCCCCCTCAAGTTGGAAGGGGTGAAAGGACGACCAACTTGTCAAGAACAACTGCATGCTTAATTCCAGTGAGAGCTTTGGTCAGGATGTCTGCAAGCTGATCAGAAGTAGGCGTGTGATGTAAAGAAATGAGACCTCCATTCAACTGATTGCACACAAAATGGCAATCCACTTCAATATGTTTGGTCTTTTTATGAAAAACAGGATTTTTTGCAATGTGTAAGGCAGACTGGCTATCACAGTAGACATGAATAGGAGTGGAAAAAGGGACAGTAAGTTCCTTGAGAAGCCTATCTAACCACACCAGTTCACCAACAACCTTCCGGATGGCCCTATATTCATCCTCAACTGAGGACAAAGAGACAGTCTCTTGTTTCTTAGATTTCCAGCTGATGGGACAATTGCCAAGAAGAACCAAGTAACTACTAACAGATCTCCTAGAATCAAGACATGAAGCTCAATCAGAGTCACAAAAGGCTCTGATGGTATTGTAGGGATCATTAGACATGAAAAGGCCCAAAGTAGGATCCCTTTTGAGATACCTTAGTAGATGAAATGCAGCTTTCAGGTGTGGTTCTCTTAGAGATTGCATAAACTGACTAAGATGTTGAACACTATAAGCAATGTCAAGTCTAGTGTTGGTGAGGAAATTCAACTTGCCAATTAGTTTCCTATAATATGTAGGGTTTGGTAATAAGGTCCCTTCTTTGGCCTGAAGTTTCACATTTGGATCTAGTGGTGAAGTAAAGTTGTTGTAAGTAATACAGTCATACTCTTTGAGTAAATCAAGGACAAACTTCCTTTGAGAAATGAGGATACCATCAGCCTTGTATAATATTTCCAAACCCAAGAAATAATGTAATTTACCTAGATCCTTGATTTTGAAGCTATCATGTAAGAATGCCTTGGAGCTGTTGGATTTCAACTAGATCAGTTCCAGTAAGGAGGACATCATCAACATACACTGCTATGAAAGTGATAGAGTGATCTGTCTTTCTGAAGAAAAGAGAATAATCATTTAAAGAGTGTTGATAGCCCCTGGAACAATGAGCCTGAGTAAGCTTGTCATACCATTGTCTACTAGCCTGCTTCAAACCATACAGTGACTTTCTTAACTTGCAGACCAAATTAGGATTACTGAGAACCAGCCTTGGTGGAGGCTGTAATGTAAACTTCCTCATGGAGATCTCCATGAAGGAAAGCATTATTGACATCTAATTGGTAAATATCCCAGCCTTTCTTAGCTGCAGTGGCAATCAAGGCCCTTACAGTGGTAATTTTAATGACAGGGAAGAAGGTTTCAGTATAGTCAATGCCAAGTTGCTGAGTATATCCCTTCACCACCAACCTATCTTTGAACCTTTCAATACTACCATCTGCTTTGTGCTTCACTTTGTACACCCACTTATATCCAATGGCTTGCTTATGTGGTGGTAGAGGAACTAGATCCCAAGTATGATTGGCATGTAAGGCATAAAATTCCTGAGTCATAGCATTTTGCCAGGCAGGATTGATGGCAGTCTCTCCATAAGAAAAAAGCTCATTGTCATGACAAATACTCTCAACAAGATTTTGACTATGATGATTCAATGAGTCAGGTGCAATGTGCTGGTGTAAGGAAAATAAAGCATTGAGGGAATGAGATGTAGGCTTCAAGGAGTGGACATAGTCATTGAGGTGGACAGGGACCTTAGATGTCCTTGTAGACCTTCTCACCACAGGAGCATGAATGATAGGTGATGGAGTGGAAACATGTATTACAGGTTCAGAAAGGTCTATGGGCAAACTATTATGACTAACAACTGGAGAGTTATGTAGAGTTATTATGTGGTGATATGGGAGACATCTGAATGGCAGTGTTGGGATGACAACTTGTATTAGTTGACACATAGTGCATATGCTTCTCATTACAATCATTATTGGAGTAAAAAACAACATCAAGAATATGTCTACATGAATGAGTAAAAGAAGGCAGTTTAAAAGGAAATATGCTCTCATGAAAAACAACATCTTTAGATATATGTATCTTCTTAGTGGCTAAACTTAGGACTTTGTACCCCTTGTTCCAAAAGGGTATCCAACAAACACATGGGGAGTAATTCTAGGGTCAAATTTGTGGTTGAGATTTTTTGGAGTAGGCAACCAAACACTTTCATGTGGGAATAGTCTGGTTTTTTTTCTGTAGGAGTTCAAAAAGGCATTTGTCTTTTAAATGGGTTGTGGGGAGTCTATTTATTATATAGGTTGTTGTGAGTAGACATTCTCCCCAATATTTTATTGGAAGTTGGGATTGGAACAGGAGTGCTCTGGCAGTCTCCAAGAGGTATTTGTGTTTTCTTTCAACAACATCATTTTGTTGTGGTGTGTATGGGCAACTCTTTTAGTGGATAACGCCTTTGGACTGAAAAAACTGATTGGATTATGTGTTTGTGAACTCCAGACCATTGTCTGATCTAATGATTTTAATGTGAGTATTAAATTGGTTTTCAACTAAAGTGACAAAGGCTTTAATGACTTGTAGTGCATTACTTTTGCATGATAACAGATGTGTCCAAGTGCATTTGTTGTAATCATCCACCATGGTAAGGAAGTATTTATACTTATCATGTGTTGCTACATGACATGGACCCCATAGGTCAATGTGAAGTAGTTCAAAGATTTGTTTGGTAAAAGTGATCTTTTCAGGAAAGGGTAGCCTTGTTTGTCTAGCCATAGGGCAGATGTTACATAAAAAAATATTGTTTTGAAGAAAAATGGGGAGGTATTGATGAAATACCCTTCATTTTGCCAAAAGAAACATGTCCAAGTCTATTGTGCCACATCAAATCTACATTATCTTTATGAAAACAGAAGAAACAGGAAAAGATTTAGTTTATTGATATTCAAAGTAGAGAATGAAGAATTACAATGTTTGTCATTGCAAGGACTACTAGTAAAAACAAAAGATGAAGGTAAACTAGAGGCACTGAGCTGCCTTTTTTCAGAACTAATATTCATGACAGTAGTAGAACAGACAGAGTTCGTCATTAAAGGGGCCTGCAGAAGACATATTTTATCAGTAAAGGAAATGATGTTTTTGGGATTTAAAGTCAAACAATGTACAGAGATTAGATTGTATTTAAAAGAAGGAGCATATAAAACTTTGTGTAAAGTAATTTCATATGTCAAATGAACACTACCAATTTCAGTTACTTTGACCTTATAACCATTTGGAAGACTCACTAGGACATGATAGGGTAGTTGTTTAATATTGGTTAGATGAGATCTATGGAAAGTCATGTGGTTAGATGCACCTGAATATATAATCCTTATGTTTTCTCTTGCTTTTGAACATTTGCATGACAATTTACCAAATTCAATATAAGAGATTCTGTTAGAACAAACTACAATACCTACAAAATTTACAGATCCATTGGCAATGTTGTTGTCTGATGATTTTCCTGTGTTTGTAGGATGAAAATGTTGTAGAAGGTTCACCAAATGTGCATATTGGTCCTTAGAAATGCTTAGTTGTTGCTTTTCCTCTCTCATATCATAACCTCTAGTAGACAACATGTATGCAGAAGGTCTTTGAGCATGTGCCACCTTCTTCCCTTTCCAATCAAAATTGTTGTTGTTGTTGTTGTTCCGGAAATGCTGATTTTGATAATTCTGATTGTTTTGGGGGTAACCATGAAGTTTGTAGCATTTTTCCTTAGTGGGACCTGGTTTCTTACAGAATTCACATATAACCCTATGTTTGTTAGGGGATTGACCAGTCTGTGAAGAATAATTGGTTCTAAAACCACTTCTACCATTGCTTCCAGATGCATCATAACTTGGCCTAGAAACAATACCATTGTTTGCATTGTATCCCCCAGATCTTGAAACACTATCACTAAGAGATGTGGAGGCAGTGCCTAGTTGATTACCAGGTCTGATTTCTCTTTGCCTTTCATCCTGGACCAGCAGTGAAAATGCTTGTGGCAAAGAGGGTAATGGATTCATCATCAAAATATTACCTCGTACTGCAGTGTATACTTTATTTAACCCCATTAAGAACTGTATAAGTCTCCTGTCCTGTTCTCCTTTGTGTACACTCTCCTTCGCACCACAAGTACAAGAACAATTACACGGTGTTTTCACATTTAGGCTACTTAACTCTTCCCATAGTATCTTCATTTTTGTATAATAACCAGTTATGTCCAAAATTCCCTGTGACAAATCATTGATTTCCTTTTGAATTTGATATAGCTTCGCACCATTGGTTTGATCATATCGTTCCTCCAATTCCCCCCAGAGTTCAACTGCATCGTTCACATATTCGACACTATCAATAATCTCTTTGCCTAAAGAGTTTAGAATCCAAGATGTGACCATATCGTCACATCTCTTCCACAAACGAAAATTTGGAGAATTACTGGCCGGCTTCTCGCACTCGCCATTGATGAATCTAAGTTTTTTTTTTTCTGACAAAGAACGTAGTACACCTCTTCTCCATGATCTATAACCAGTTCCATTAAAAGGATTTGGTACAAGCATTGCACCCGAATTATCAGATGGATGCATATACAATGGACTAGATGAATCAATTGGGGCATCAGTGGTATTAGTAGCAATATTGGTAGTATCATTAGTCATCATCAACAGTTATCAATTCGTAAACAGTAAGAGGAATAGGGAAAGAGAAAACAACAGAGGATTGAGAAGCTTGAGTTTTCAATCGAAATGAACAAACTCACACAACTACAGATCAATAATACACGAGGAATTGATTGCGAAAAAATCGACATGATGCTCTGATACCATGTCAAACTTTGAAATTGGATGATCAAGCTTTATCGAGAGCTTGAGATTCATCCATGGCTGCTTCTTTTCTGTTGTTGCATTAGGAACGAAGAAGAGAGAAAAAAGAACTGTAAAGCATTGTTTGTGAGAATGTAAAATACTAATTCATTCCATCTGTAAGTGTACATTTATAGTAGATGAATGGAAAATATCTAACAAACTATCTAACAAACTACTGCGACTAATCTACAACTATCAATTAACTAACTAAGTAACCGACTTAATCAAACAGTAAGCTAGACTAATGCACTGTACAACATAAATATACAACACACTACATATTACGTATCTCGATAGAAAGGATTGATAAGACATGTTATTAAATAGAGAAAATAAACAGATGAAGGTCTTTTGTAACTCGTGATATATATATAATTAGATGTAATAAATAGGGAAAAGGGTCAAAAATACCCTTCAACTTTGTTTTATTGGTTGACTATACCCTTACCGTTAAAATGAAGTTATTTTTTCCCTTGACATCTACAAACTTGTCACATGTACCCCTCAATTGGATGGAAAACCCCAAATCAACAAAAATAACCCGATTTACTTAAATTAACCAATTTTAACCCAATTCTGATCCATCTAATATATGACCCGCTTTGTTCATCTTCATCTTTTTGATATAAACATCAAGGCAAAAAACAATGGAGGAAAATACAATTTAAAGACATGAATAACATTTCCATAACCTTATGGGATTAAGTAAATACAAGTAAGCCTAAAACCTCAACTTCCCCAACCTTCCTACTTCCCAGACGATTAAACCCATCGTCGCCGTAATCACTGTTCCGGCACCATTACAAAGCCCTAGCAACTTAGTCAGAAGCTTTTATGCCATAATCATAAGATGTTTCAATCGATTTATTTTTAATTCTATGTATCACCGTTCCAGAACTATTTCCACATATCAAACACCTTATGTGCATTCACAATTCCACATCCAAGATTCAAAAAATTTCTGAAATCCATTTCTACAGCTTTACTAAATCGTTAATCAGTTCAAATTTCACAACATCAGCTCACGAATCAAAGTTGGCTCCATCAGGGAGAGTATCAGCAATAGTTAATGAGATTTTGAATTTAATGTTGCTGGAAGTATCGGATTTAGGGCAGGTTCTAAGGAAGAGAATGGGGTATTGAAGAGATGCCCGTAATGGCATAATGATGCCCGAGCCGTGAGCTGCGGAAAAGACGGAAAAGAAGGCGAAGAAGAATGTTTGATTTGAAGCTCAAGGAAGTGATGAAGATGAACAGTAGGAAGTAGGAAATAGGGAGACAGATAAATTAGGTTTAAAATGAAGATGAACATAGATGGGTTATATCATTTTATGGGTCGGGTCGGATTAAAATTGGTTAATTTAAATAAATCGGGTTAATTTTGTTAATTTGGGATTTTCCATCCAATTGAGGGGTACATGTGACAAGTTTGCTAACGACAGGGGTAATAATAACTTCGTTTTAACGGTAAGGGCATAATCAACCAATAAAACAAAGTTGAGGGGTATTTTTGACCCTTTTCCCTAATAAATATGATAGATTTTTTAAATTATTAATCAAATTGATTAATAAAAAAAATAAGAAAAAATTCAAAAAAAAGAGATAAAAGATAAATAATTTTCTAGACTATAAAAATGTCCCTACATATATCATTACCTTATATATATATATATTTTGTGCTGATTAATATTACAACTCAATCATATATTTGAAAGATCTCAATTTGCAAAATCAAATATTTTAATTTTTCTCCAATTTTATATTAGTTCTTAATTTATATATTTTTCTATGATATGATTTTATATCACTTCAATTTTTTTTAGTCTTCTATAAATACTTGTGTAGTGTACACTATACATGTACTAATAGGCAAAGAATTTTTTATTTTTTATTTTCTTAATAGGAATTAAAAAAAGAAAAGAATTTCAAGAGATATTGTATCTATTTTTGTGTATAGGATACCGATATATATAGTTTTTTGAAACCTAGTGTTTAAAGAAAAAAAAACCATAAACACATATACAAACAAATTTATCAAAAGAATAAAAAGATCCACAAACTGTATTGTTCATATTGTGTTTTCTGAATATTGAGAATAAATGAACCATCAGAGCATTATGGTACTCTTCAATAAAATTTGTTTTTAAAATTGATGCGTTGAAGGGTTGTTTCTTCAATAATGGTATATCCTTTTTTACGATTACTTTTGATAAATAAAAGTAAATCAATAGGAAGAAGAATCAAAATAGAAAAAAAATAGATTACTAGAATTTCTAATTTTTAAGAGATGCTTACGTAAATATGTATATATCTTTGCATAAATGTCAATAGACAAAGTAAAAAAAAAACATAACAACACATGTAACCAATAATTAAGATGATTATAAATAAAAATTCTTACAAATTAAATATAAAATACATTGATTATATTGAAAGTCATGATTAGTTATTTGAATAAACAAAATTCATATAAACGTCAACTATTCAAATTTAACTTAAAATAAATTAGATTAACAAAGATACATATGACAATGAATATACAAAGTAAAAATATGTATTATTCTTTTGAATTCTCTATCTGATAATACATAATCCTACCCAATTTAGCACAAAATAATTGCAAAAAAAAAACTAAAATAATATATTTAAACAACTTACCAGATAGTTAGATACTGTGAAATGAGACCTTTAGCCTTTAGGCATAACCAAATAACCTACAAAAAAATGAAGCTTCATAGTGACATATAAATTGACAGTATAAAATGAATATAAAAAAAAAACATAGAGAAACATAGACTTCCCATGATCAAAATGACAAATAAATTGACAATATAAAGAGAATTAAGGAATATGGAAGAACATAAAGGAATATAGACATTGAATATATTAATTTCTCAATTTAATTAGACATTAAAATTATTGATGACCTAAATGAGCAAAACGGATGAAGAAGGTAAACTGCATTATTTATTTGGTTTAATTAGAAAATAAAAGAATCATTAAATTAATGATAATGACTTTTGAGATTTCTAAATTAATGTAATTCAAAAATAATTTATAGGTTTTTTTAATAAATTAGAAAATGAAGAAAAATGTCAAAAATTTAAGAAAAAAAGATAAATGTCATTCTTGACTTTAGAGGCATGCCACATCACCTCTCATACATCCAGCTTTATTATATACTAGTAAACTTGTCCGCGCTTCGCGCGACGTGAATTGCATTTTATAAATTTGTTATTAATTGAAAAGTCAATTTATAATTATAGTTTTTTTATTAAAAAAAAACTTTAAATGTTATAAACTATATTAAAAAAATGTTCCTATTTGATTTGATTTTCATTCAACAATCAAAATTATGTTCAATAAATTTTTAATATGTTAGCTTTCATATAAAATGTGGCTTACAATAATATTCGAATTTGACTTAGTGGAATGGACAAAAAATTATAGGTATTTTAGATAAGTCGAAAATATTAAAAATTTATAAATGATAACAATTTCTCAAACTTTTATCACTTGTTAATAAATCTTCTCAAATGGTAAATGATGTGTCAATCGAATTCATTATCTTAGTATACTAAAAGTATATAAATAACAATATGGTTATATTTTTTTGAACCATTAGACATATATATATATATATATATATATATATATATGTGTGTGTGTGTGTTATATGAAGTAAAAAATAAATGTATTTATACTTTTTATTTGTTCTTCTTTTCTTCATCTTGTTGTGTTTTCCTTTCTGTTTTCAGAGTTAACATATTAATTGTTAGTGTAAGTTTTTATTAGTGTCACCATAATATAAATTGCATACACATTCTTATTGTTAAAATTAAATGATTATGTAAGTAACTTTTTTAATAACTACGATAATTTAATGTGAGTTATGGCTATTACTAATTAAGAGTGAAATTAATGAAGATGAAGAAGTGTGAATTATGAGAAATATGACTTTTTTTTAAAAATAAAACAAAAAAGGAGGATAAAATTCTTGATGAAAGAGAAGTGTTACTTATTATTAATTTCCCTTGTTATTTCTCAACTTTCTAAATATCTCTCATATTTTAAA
>JAJOOR010025472.1:0-19523 GCA_036250505.1 Solanum acaule | reverse complement strand
TGAACTCCCCCCCCCCCCCCCCTCCCCCTCTATGCCAAAAGTAAACAATTTCAACCGTGTAATTTTACTAAATTTTAGTTTGAAGTAGCTACATTTAATTTAGCAAAATCAAAAAGTATCGTATCATATCATATCATACTAAAAGTGGGAAGCCACAAAAGTAAAAGTTGAAATACTATTTTGCCCCAATCTTAATTCAAAATATTATAAAAATATATAAGCAATTAAATATTAAATAATAATAATAATATCATATTATATTATATTATATTAAATACTAAAAATGAAAAGGTATTTTAAAATGCATATTAAAAATGTCTCTCCATTCTCCAACATAACTTTTGAGCTTTCTACAGAATTTTAGGCAAACTTTTGGCTTATAAATATCATGTGCATGAGGTAAAATTATTATTGGCAAATACATAAGCTAATTCGCCTTTCAAAGCTCATAAGAAAAAAGAATCTGGTTCCATCAATTACAGAAAATGCTTAAGCATGGAGATCGTCGATTAAGATAGAAGGTTGTAGTGGAGTGTTCTCTTGCTTTCCGAAGGGTTTAGGCTTAGTGGTGTCTGTCGTAGTAGTACTTTTATTCTTGTATTGTCTTGCTTTTGCTTTCTACCATCAATTGTTTTTATGATATTTCGGTTATTGCACTTTTTTTTGTTACTATTTTCGTAATAGTTGTTATATTATATTATATTCTCTTCACTATCATTTTTCTTTTTCATATTTACTGTGATTTGCTTTACTCGACTCAAGTTGAGGGTCTTTGAATTGAGGTAAGGTTTGTGCACACCCTACACTCCCTAGACGGATTTCACGAGATATGTTATAATTAATAAAGAAATAGCTATAAAATCAGACAACAAATTTAAATGTTTGGGCTGAATTGATATATGTAACGTTTGGACTGAATTGATAAATGTACATCTATTTTGCTTTGTTAGCAAGTGTTGTCGAGAAATATGTTTATTCATCCTGTTTGATCAGTTATTGATAATTTTTTAGATTTCTTTTGTCTTTAAATTTCAATTCTCTTAGTTAATTTAGTGTTTAGAGTTAGAGGTATTTACATGCATTTACAGTAATCTAGAGCATGAAATTCAATCGGCAAATTTCTATATACCATTATGGGGCTATATGATATTGATTCTTTTCACATATTTATTGCTAGATGGTAACTGTGTTTGACTGCTTTTTCGAGTTTATTTCTATTCAGCAAATAAATAACTAAAGTAATGAATTACAGTAAACACAATACAAGTTCAAATTTTAAATTCACAAATTTTAAATGGTGTCTCTCTATCATAACAACAAATATTTTCTCTAGTGACATAGATTTTAAAATACATTTTTGATTTATTATTTTGTTACACAAATTTTATAATATAAGCTGAAAATATATATACGAAGCATGTTCCATATATATATATATATATATATATATATATTATCTTATTCTGGAGAAAAATATGATGCATACTTCATTATACATAATTTGCAAATTATAGAATTTGGCAGTGCAATTACTTCCCTCTCATGGTCTGTGCCTTTTGTTTTTCCTCTTTAAATTTGTAGCTTCCGAATTTCGAATATGGATAATGATTCTATATTTATTTTCTATCTATAATCTATATCAATAAAGTCTTACGAATGATGTGTATGTTGTATTTTTCTTCTATTTTTTTTGTGTGTTTCTTCTCTATTAGACTTCACCAATCTAATTTTTATGAATTTTTTATCATTATCATAAGTCTGTGTTGATATTTGTCTCAAATTAGTCATTTGTGACTTTATTGGAAGTGTGTTAACTACTAAACAAAGTTTAAAAATTACCGATAATAGCTTCAACAAAATTGATTTACCGATGGTAGCTTCAAAGGAATTGATTTTAAACATTACAATGTGCCCTTCATTTGGTGTTTCTTGACGTACATTAAAAAAATATTACTCACTTCACACGATTTGCATAAAAAATTTATTGTTCTAACGAATCTATAAAAATTCACATAGAACGCACATGCAACACACGTGTCCAGAGACTAGTACTCATAAAAACTGCACAAGATAAAAATAAAACATAAAATGGCAAAATAATTCCGCTTTTATTAAGACAAAATTGCTAACTAATGGAAAAAATAAACACCAACAAAAAGGGAACAATATAATTAATCATTCTCTAATTCGATCCAAATGCAGGATGTTGGTCGAATCAAGTTGAAAATATTTGGACTTGAATAAGCTTTGATGTCCAAGTAATCAGAAGAGTAATTTATGCGATTGACCAAACAATAGAAAACACCCTTGTTGTGAAACATTGAAAAATATATCTTATTTCCTAGCCCCTGTGCAACACATGTTCTCAAGCACGATCCTGCCGAACTCACAAACAGTGTTTTATTATTGTCTAAACTTGTTATCTTTTCCCTCTTCAACACTCTCCATTCATTTTGTACCTCCAAATCTCTACTTTCCCTTCATGGTGAGATAGAAATACAACTAACATTCCTTCGTTGTCGCCATCTTATGCCGTGTTATAAGCATATTGGATAGAATTTTGTCTTCTACGTGGAAAGGATTTCCCATAAAATTTCCAACTAGGAATTGAGTCTTCGTTGATGGTCAGTATTCCCAAATTTCCTTTATCCCCAGTAAATAGACAATATTATTTTTGAAAAATATTGGACTATTGCATCCAGTTTAATGAAAACATTTATATCTATCTACTGGATCGTTTAAGTTATGATACGTCCAATTAGTCTCTCCAACTTTGATGATGTATACGTCTGGGGGATTACCAAGGTAATCAAAACCAACAACAAAGCAAGCAGATGATGACAAGTCAGGAGGACACGAAAATGTCCAAGAAGGGAAAATATTTTCATACTCCTCTAGTAAATCAGGAAGTTCAATTATGTCATTGCTAATAGGATTAAAAAAAAAAACATGCCGCGGCTGCCATAACTTATGAGTAACCAATTAGCTTTTGAACTTCGAAGCTGTTGCGACATGTTGTCAACCAAGCATTCAACAGTTTCAACACCCCGAGCATCATGTTTCACTCCATTTTCACTACCTTCGCACTCGCGGGATTTAATGCTAACTCAATGGTTGCGTTAATTACCAATGGATGTCCTGATTTTCCAATATGCACCACATCATTTTTGGTTCCATTTAGTTGCTGCCCATCATCTATCGTCAACGCCATGATTGTAGCTTGTATTATTTTGGCCCTCATCATCAATGTGAACTAGAGTGGGAATTGTAGTCAAAGAAAGTTGATTTTCATTCAAATTTTTCTCCAATGTTTCAGTAGCTCCAACTTTTTTTAAAAAAAATTAAGCCATCACCAGGGTTGTGAACCCTTAGTGTGGGGAGTTAGGCTTGACCCCGACCATATCTATTCATCCAAAAAAAGGTGAGGGGGACATGGACCAAACTTCCAACAAGAAACCAACTACACAAAAAATTTCCGAAGAAATAAAGAAATTAGGATTAGCCTATACAATATCCTTTCCTATAAACAAAAAGCTTTTTAGCTAACAAAAAAAGTTGCATTTCTCATATCTTCTTCTTATGGACGGAAATTGCCATTTATCCAATTGAATTAAGCCTTTAACCTCTCTGGGAAGTTGACAATGAGAGGAGTACAAGGTTTTGTTGACGATGAGAGGAGTAAAAGGTTTTGTTTCCACTAGAGCTAGGATGCCAATTTAGCAAGAAAGTTGGCTACTTGATTTGCCTCTCACAAACAGTGAGTAATATTCACGGAAGTTCCATGGTTGAATTGAATTATATCACGGATAAGAGTCTTCAATTTCATGTTGGTAGTGTCTCCGTTGATAAGCATGTTTGCCACCACCAAAGAGTCCATCTCCATGTTATAATTGTCCATGCCATTATCTTTGCACGGTTCAGGGATAAGTGTGTTTTCTTGAGAATAAAATTCATTTATAAATTAATCAACCAGTTCATCTACTATGATGTCATGAATCTCTTTCCTTTTGTCTCAATATTATGCTCAAACATTGAGACTGGCCATCAACATTTTATTATAAAATTTAAAACAGGAAAATAACATCTAATGACGACTTAGGTTACGTGTTAACTTTCTTATATTTTGTATGTTTAAAAAAGGGTTTCAAAATACAAATTAATTAATCATGAAAATTCATAAGAATAGAAAAAATAATTATAAGAAGTTAACATGATGAAAAACAACAAAAACGCACTAACAAAAAAGCTAATTAAACATTTATTGATTTAATGTTAACCAGTTCATGTGATGACGCTTTCTCTTGCTAACATGTGGGCAAGGGAGGGATAATGATATGCTATGTGTTATCAAGTCGTAGACGTAGATATGACGACCGTCAGTGAAGTAGATGGACTCTTTGTTAAGATTGGTGCCTTTTGTAGAACAAGTTGTGCCAGCCTTCCCAGGGAAACTTATAAAAATTGCTATTTCTCCTATGCTTTCCGCTTTTATCCATCTTTTTCTTACAAAATCAAACCGGAATACTCGAAAGTGGTATGGCATTTCATATTCTCTCCCGTTAGAAATCAAGTGAACATATAACAACATATCGTTAGAAGAGGATTGAATGATGTAATCCTTAAACAAAGGATGGTCGGAGTATTTTCTCGACATTGGTGTAGCTGCTATTCTTTCTGAATCATTATCTGGATCCAAACACATTAGAATACTTGGGCACCCGATTATCATATAAATTTTTTTCTTGAAAACTGTCCAGATATCAAGAGGTGAGTCTCCGATAATTGATTGGGCATCTTGTTTATGAAATTCTTCATTATAACCTGGTTTGCAGAAGTAAAAAGTAAGCAGATTCACATCCTCTTCGTCATCATCGTTTTCAGCCCCATCTCCATCAGAGTTCTCATCCCCATCCCCATCAGAGCTCTCATCCTCATTAGTGTCATCATCATCCAAAGTAGTCTCGGTCTCCTTAATTAGGAAGATAACTTGACATTCGGGATCATGAGGTGGTGCAGACAAGAGGCACTTCAATATGTTGCACTTAGGAGGAAGTGGCGGGAGCTGAATTTTATCGTTTGAAATAATATTCCAAAGGTAACAATCACTAGAAGAAGAATAAATGCTTTCTAACACGAGCCATTCATCTGCATAAGCACATATTATTTTTTCTTTAAGTTCAGGTATACTTTTCATATAATATCGATTCTCTGATACACTGAAAAAAGTTTGCCTCCGCATCATATCACCATGACAAATAAGAAGCCAAGGATGTTGTGCAGAATAGGGAGGTTGAACAGATTCCACATAATTTTCCTTTTTGTTTTCTTCCAAGTTCATCTTTTGTTTGTTCTCTCCTCAGAAAACACAGAAAATTAATCCCCGTTGCAAATTTGCAAGAGAAAAAAAAAACAGTTTTGCAAATTTGAGAATAATAATGTAATGTGAATTGGGTTGAAATACTAGCAGGAAAGGGGTTAGAATAGGTCTAGGACAAGGAAATATGTTTTACTTACCTTTTTTCCTAAATATAATTGCGATTTCCATAAATAATAATATTTGCGATAGTTTTGTATTTAAATTACTCTTTTAGCGGACTTTAATTGTTCACTGATTCGATTTTATTTTATTTTACTTTTTCTTGTTGCTTTTTGTAAATTAAAAAAAAAAAAAAGTTCAAATACGTTAGAGAAAAAGAGTTGGTAAGTTATTTGAATAAGGAACGGAATTATTGCCGCAATTGTATTTCTAGTTTAAATAAATAGGATAATAACAAATTCATAACTTTTTTTTAACGACAATTCTTTCTGAATAATGAGGAGGCAAAATATGACAAAATGTGGTAAAATAGTATTCCATCATACATACTTGGATAAATATCATCAAGTCTTGTTATTATTGAATACTTTATTTTCCGTGTGACATCTCCTCTCTTAGTCCTTGGCACATTAAAAATCGCCTTGTTTGATCACCTTGCGTGGAGATATCAGAATTGTTATTTTTTCATTCAGTGTACTATGTCGTGACGATGTGTATCTCAATCACAAAATTAAGGGCTCTCGAATTCAAAGTTTAAAAGCTAATTGGTTACTCATAAGTCTCGGTGTGTTTTTTTTCCAATCCTATTATTAATTATTGGAAAAACAATATTAATATCTCGGAAACACAATATTTATTCTTGAGAACTTTCGACTCAACAAACAATTGATGCAATAATCCGGTATTTTTCAAATACAATATTGTCTACCTACTACTAGATAATATTGGATATGAAGATCCAAGTTATGAGCATATTGTGGAGTTGTGAATCTAGTGACGTGAACACTTTTTCATTTACACCTTGTTTAGATGGTTGTTATCCATAGTATTGTATTGTATTATTAGTTTAATTACAATGATTGTTTTGATTTGTTATTAAAATTATATTATATCGTATCATTTAAATCCATCGTTAGGTAATAACGAAAAGACCTAGTTTATGCAACAACTGATTTGGTGTGATCATGTCGTTATCTTAATATTTTTCTTCTCATTTTATCTTTATTTATTATTTAATAATTATATTTTATCTTTACCCTACGTATTCATAGTAGTTCTACCTCCTACCCAACTTTTCTTGTAGGTTTACCATTTAAATTATGGATGTAAGAAATTAAGTAACGACGAAGAACGATACAATCTATCCAAACAATGTATTCATTAAAAAAATATATTACGATACATTATGAAACAACACACAACAACCATCCAAACAAACCGTTAAGCTTGTGTCCTGTCCCTTTGTGCCTTTGACGGTTTGACATTTTCTATTCATTTTTTCAAATACAAGTTTGTCTTCTTTTGCATGACGAGATTTATTGAAGCTAATGGAAGAATGATAGCTCCTTTGATATATTCTTTGATGAGAGATAAAGATATTGATTGTTATTGAACCATTAATTGTAGTCTTTAAACATAAAGATAATTAATTAATTTTAGTTTTAAGAGATATGTGTATCTAATTATATCTTTTAAAATATAGGAATAAGACCCAAGTACCCTCTAAATTATGATCGACATCTCGGAGACACACCTTAAGGTCCTATTATTCCCAAACCCATTTTTTTGGTAATTTTGTACACCTTTTTGACTTACGTGGCATTCAAACATGTCCAACACACCTCAACAAACTTATTGCCGCAATTCATGTCAAGCTATGTATCCTGAGATTAATTGGGATGGGGGACACTCCCAAAACTTAATTTGCACAATAGTCACTTAATTTCTTTTTGATTTAATTTGTAGGGTTAAGGTTAGAAAAAGTGAAAAAGTGGGGTTGGGTTGGGTTGTGGGGTCATGGGCCTTTTCATCACTTTAAGAATTTGAGGATAAAAAATCAAGTATATAAAATATCATTTTCATCTCAACACTTCAACATTAAATAAATTCATCCCTCCAAATAATTATATTACAATCCCAAGGAATATAAAATATATTTAATAAAATAGGGTAAACATTTTCCGAGGAAACCTCAGAACACGTTATCAGAGAAACTCATCGGCTTCCATAAACCGCTTTACCGAAATCATCAACCTTCATAAAACTGATCATTCTCCAACACAAGTCTTCCATCTTCCATTATTGAAAACATAAAGAAAAAAGAGATCCTATAATCATTCTTGAAAAACGAAATGGAGTTTGTCTATTTTTCATCAATCTTCTTCCCAAGTTCAGTTGAATCTTTTTCAATCTTCTTCTCAAGTTCATTTGAATCTTTTTCAATCTTCTTCCCAAGTTCAGTTGGATATTTTTCAATCTTCTTCAACTGAAGTAAGTTTAATCGTGTTTGCCTACTTGATTTTTTTATTGTGATAGTGTAGCGAAGTTTAGATATTTGCTTAAAGTTCTGAAAATCTCACCCGTTTTAGTTCATGCCTTTTATTCAGAATCATTACTAACGATTTGCTTGCTTAGAAATTTTTGATTTTTTATGTTTATCAAAAAAAAAATGATTTTTTATGTTTATAAAAAAAATTTGATTTTTTATGTTTATCTGACCTATCGATTTGAAAGTTTTTAATGTATTTTGGTCGACTTTAATGGTGTTTATGTCAATGGCATTGTCGAGTTTTGTTGGAACTGGTATTTGTTTTGCATATTTTTTTAGCATTACTCTGTTTGTGTTAATAGACTAGTGGTCGATATTTTGATATGAAAATTATGTTTTTGTATATAATATAGTATGGCTAAAACTAGAGGCGGCATCATTAAACGATATGTTCCTAAGGCTTCTACATATAAGAAAAGAAAGGCTGAAGAAGTTTCCAAATCTTCAAAAAAGAAAAAAAAACTATAGTTGAAGAACCTAAGTCTAACTCGGATTCTGATACAATGGCTGAGATTGACAACTATGATGACAGTAGTGCCCAGTCTACTGATGATGTTGAATCTAGTGAAAAAAAAAACTGACAATGGAGATGAGGAGAGTAGTAGAGATAGCTGAGATACTGGAGATGAGGATGATGATCGATCCCCTGTCCTTGCCAATTTGTGCAAGAGAAATCTCTGGTAAGTCCTATAATCTAACGACATGGATGGATGAGTTAGGATCATTTCCAGCAAAAAATTCTGTGAGAGCAAGAATGGCTCTTTATCGTGATTTTAGAAAGCTTTTAGTTCAAGAAAAAAATTATAATGACTTCAAAGGTACTTGTTTTGGACACTTGAGAAATATTCCACAATATTTCAAGTTCCATGGATAGATTGTCCATTATATGTTGTTGCGAAGTGTGAAACATGATTAAAAAAAAATTGCATGAGATGTGGTTCTGTGTGAATGATAAGTCTGTTTGTTTTGGCTTAAGAGAGTTTGCATTGATTATGGGGTTGAATTGCTCAGCATACCCCCGTGATGCAAAATGACAAAAGTACTTCAGAAAGGTGAGAAATTTTATTATAAAGTGACCAAGAATAAGAATATCACTGGTACAAAGTTGATGAGTTTGATTAAGGGTACCAGATTGAATAAGGAGCAGAAGTTGAAGTGCTCTTTAGTTTGTTTCGTCCACTCGATGTTGCTTGCCCACGATCGATCTAAGATTGTGAATTCAAATCACATTAAGATGGTCGATGATTAGATTTTTTCAAGAGTTATCCCTGGGAGGAAGAGTGTTTTGATCTAACGGTGATGTATTTGAAGAACAAAATTAATTTGAAGAAGCAGAGTGAAGTGTATAATGAAAGAGGGAATGCATTGTATGCTTTGTATGGCTTCCCTTGGGAATTTCTGATACTTATTATCAATTATGTACTTGATTTATAATAAACTCTTATATATTTATATAGTATTTCATAGTCTCTGTTTATTTATTTGTTATTTTATTAATTTCAAGTTTGGATATATGAGATTTTTTCTCATCTTGGTAAGTATGCAAAGAAGTCCTTTGATTCTCCTCTGCTCATTCCCCGTATACTTAGATGGCACACGACAAAGAGCGATAATATTGTCAAAAGTGATCCATTTAAGTACAAAGGGAGAAGTACAAAGGTATAAATTTATTTATTATTATCTGGCAATATTTGTAAATTAGTGAATGTCTTGTATTATTTACATTTTTTTTTGTAGATTCTGCACTCATACCTCACACCTACTGTCCATGAGACAAAACAAAATTACATGGCAACATTAAAGTCATTAATACGGACGAAGTGAAGGACACAATCATTAATGCCTTAAAGGTCAATTTGAAAGGTGTCACTGTCCTCACTTCAGCAGTAAAGAACGAGGAGGATGAAATATTGGGTGAGAACAATTCCAATAAACCTTGTGAGAATTCTGTTTCAAGTGGATAGAAAAATAAAGATGATAATTTGTGTGAGCGTGTTGCATCCCTTGAACTATCAATGATGGAAGTTGTTTCTTTTATACGAGACAGAAATTGAGGAGAGCTCAAAAGAACAAGAAAAATAAAGGTAGACTAATTTATATATTATTTGTGTAAAATAATTTATTTGTAAGAATGTTAAGCCACTGATCTTGCAGCAGTTGATGAAGACTATACAGCACTAACAGTCGATGAAGATGGTGTTGCAGTTGATGTTGATGAAATCCTTCCATTAGCAATAGTTGATGAAGATCTTGTTGCAGTTGATGAGTACTTTGCAGAAAAAGTTGATGAACAAGAGGAGGAGAAGATAGAAGAAAAAGAAGATAAATTGGAAGAGAAGAAACAAGAGGAGGAGAAGATGGAAGAAAAAGAAGAGAAGCTGGAAGAGAAGAAAGAAGAAGAAAACAAAGAAGAGAAGATCGAAGAGAAGAAAGAAGAAGAAAAGGAAGAGGAGAAGCAGGAAGAAAATGAAGAAAAAGAAGAGGAGAAGCAAGAAGAAGAAGAAAAAGAACAGGAGAAGCAAGAAGAGAATGTAGAAGAAGGCTTGGCAGAAGTGGGAAAAGAAGGCAGTGACGAAATTTCAATGGACGTGATGGGTATTGTTATGGAGCTCAATGGTGAGCTCAATGATGATGAGTAAGGTATTTGTGATATTTGTTTTTTAAGACAATTTGTTTTTGAAGTGGGTTTTAAGACAATTGGTTTTTGGTGGTTGATGATTAAGACAATTGGTTTTTGAAATGGTTGGTTTTTGGTGGTTGATGATTAACACAATTGGTTTTTAGATAATTAGTTTTTGATGGTTGAATATTAAGTCAATTGGTTTTTGAGATAGTTGGTTTTTGAAGTACCTTTTAAGATAATTGGTTGTTGAAGTAGTTGGTTTTTGAAGTGATATTTTAGACAATTGGATCATGTAAATGTTATATTTATTTTGATGGATATTGTTGTCAATTATCGACTTTAAATTGTATATATAATGCATTGTCTTACCATAAGAGAAAAACTTCATTTTATTGATAGATTGTAGTACTACATGAGTAAAAGATATAAGATTGTACTACTGCATCCCTGTTACACATTTCTAAAAAGCAACCACTAACAACAAACCATACAATATTATTTTTACGCCTTTCTCTTTTTCTTTAGCCAATATTAACCTTTGTTTTAGTTGATCCCTATCTATTTTGATGTCTTTTAGCAATCCTTTAAAGTGATCCCTTTGTTCTTCGGCTTCTTTGAATAAAGTCAATAGCAAATCCCTATTTTCTTCGGTGTTTCAAAGTCTTTCTAATATTTAAAATTTGGTAACGCCTTGAAAATTTGATGTTTCGAGTCCCTGACTCAATTTTGATGGACTGCTCGTTGATGAGTCATTTTCAAGCCACTTAAAAAAAGAGCATGCCCCAATTGCACAGTTAAAGAATTGTCGACCTGGGTTCGTATCAGTGTGTGACGTCCTCAACATAGCTAAATTACCACAACGACAAACATAAGACTTTTTTGCATCAGATGTTTGAGATTCTTGAGACATAATTAAAAGAGATGTTAAAGTATTTTAAAATAGAATAAGATGGAAGAGTTCATGAATCCTTTTTTTTATACACTAAAAAAACAAATGTTACCGTTGAAAAAGTAGCAATTTGTACATTGTTACCGTTGTGAAACTTGGATAATTGAATATTGTCACTGTTGATCAAAATATATAGATAATTAAGACAGTCGATATGTAACATCTCGCAATTTGAAATAGCTAGGAAAAAGCTAAAAATTGGAAATAGTCATTTTAGGAAATAATGAAAATCTGGAAATTTGTCTGAAGTTAGGAAAAAGTTGAGTTTTGGACAACTTCAAACGGTCATACCTTCTAGATCAGGATGAGTTAGAGGTACTTCCAGATATGGTAGGAAAGGTTTTGGAATGAACTTTCCAACGACACTGAGTTTGCACGATTCCGAGATTGTATCAGTGAGTTATGCCCTTTGGAAGTTGGGGTGTTGGAATTAGGAAAGTCCAAATCCGGATTTTTGAAGGGTAGTTTGGTCTTTTCCTTACCCAACTTAATTAATTCATTTTTAGGAGTTTAATTGGGGTAAATTCATATTTTAGTCAGTTTTAGAAAAGTGATTTTCACGCTAGGGCTTGGAGAAAGGAGAAGAACGTTCAAGATTCGTCGAGATTAGCTTGTGGATTTCGTCAGGGGTGATCCCTACAAGGTATGTGAGATCACATAGCATTGGGTTAGTTCACCCACGCGCCACTCATGATTCAATTTCAGCGAAGTTATTAGATTTGATAGTAAATACTTGAGTTCTTGATAAATTTTCGTTTGAATTCTTGTTGGTTGTGTTGATTGGAGTTTCTTGAGATTGATTCACGTTTCTAGGTTTGATTTTGAGTAGAATCTGATGTACTTTGAACATATAATTGATTCTAAGTGTTTGGGAAAAGAACCCATGGAGTTTAGGGGGTTTAGAGCTGGAAAACGAAGAAGAAAATTTCATCAGTTGAAATTTGGAGGTGCTTCCGCGTCGCGGAGTTGGTCCCCAATTTTGGGAAAAGTCGTTTCACGTCGCGGAGCGATCACAGACCGTTCTGCCTCAAAAGTTATTTTCAAAACCAAAATTTAAATGATTCTCTGCGTCGCGGACCCACCCTCAAATATTGATTTTTGGTCTTTTCTCATGTTTAGCCATCTAAAATCGTTCCTAAACGTCATGAGATCTTTCCAATCACAAATCAAAATCCTTGAATCCATAATTCAATCCAAGGACCAGTTAAGAGTCAAATCAAGAGCAGTTAAGGTCAAAGTCAAGGGGGGTTCTTCAAAGTTTTCAAAAGTCTTTTATAAATGTTTTAACTTTGTTTTAAGACTTAAAGTTCAAGTTGAGTAAGGAGTAAAGAGTAAAGCTTCAAGTTCATTTCTTCAAAAGTATATGGGGACTATGTATTCCCAAAGGGTTTAAAATGTTTTCACATTTAAACAAGAAAGGAAACCTCACTTTCCAAAGGGCCTTCGGGCTAGTTTTCAGAAAAGAGTAATCGCTTTCTAAATTAAGCAAGAGGGGAAACTTTGATTTCCAAGATAGACTTTGAGCTAAGTTTTTGAGCACTAATCTCAAATCACAGAAGAAGTATGTTTTTAAATATAAAGAGCTAGTATCATATTTTGGGAGTAGTATTGAGCACCGATATGGGGGAGCGTTCAGAGAACCCACAGCCCCCATAAACCATGTAGCCATCATAGGTAGAAAAGGGTCATACTTTTTAGATGAACCCTTAGTGCTTTTTAGCATAGACTAGTGGATCCACTTAGTAGTTCAGGTCATATACCCTTGGCAAGGTATAGGATGTCTTGGCAGCATGAGGTAAAATGTTGTATCATCACTACAGCTCTTAAGTGATGGTTGTCGATTAGAGTAACTCCCACAGAAGTTAATTGTATTCTTATATACACATTTATTTGTATTTTTACATACATTTCAGAGTTTTAGTGTATCTTTGCATACACACAGAGTTGACATCATGTTTTAAATATCTTTTCTTTATATTGCATTTGTTTTTAAACTGCTTTGCATTGAAATGAGTGCAGCTATGTTGAGTTGAGTTGAGCCAGGTAAGTTCTTCAGTTTCTTTTCAAGCTTAAGTTGTGTTTAGCATTCCAACTCGCATACTCGTACATTCAATGTACTGATGCTAGTTGGTCTGCATCTTATTATGATGCATACACAAGTAACTAGAATCGGCATCCAGCGCATCGTTGATCCAGTGAGGAGTTTAGAGTCTGTTGGTGAGCCTTCTTGCATTCCGGAGGACTCCTTTACTTTGATTGTAGTATTTGTTTCATTGTTAGGATGATCGGGGGTCTTGTCCCGACATCCCTCTTTGTTTTAGAGGCTTCATAGACAGTTAGTAGTTCAGTTGTCTTTACATTATCATTTCATATGTTAAGACTTGAGTTGCCATTTGGCCAAGTTGAATGTTTGGCTTTTAAGCATTCTCAGTATTTTATTATTCAAGTGAGTACAGTGCTATTGATCATTATAAATATGCATATAGTCTTCCGCTGAGTAAGTAAGACAGGACAAGGGTTCGCTTGGGGCCAGCAATGGTACTCGAGTACCAGCCACGTTCGAGGTGTAGACTCAGGGCGTGACAAACTTGGTATCAGAGCACAGAGTTCAACAGTCCTAGGGAGTCTATGAAGCCGTGTTTGTAAAGTCCTAGATATCAGTGTGAAGCGCGCCACATCTATAATTAGGAGGCTGCAAGATTTAGGAAAATTTCTCACTTCTTTCACACTCATTTCGTGTGTTAGAGTTGATCTCTAAAAAGTTTCCTTCTAATTCGTGCTTGCACGTGTTTTCAAATAATCATGCCTCTATGAAGAGCAGTCAAAGATCATCCAACTAGGAAAAATGTAGAGGAGCAAGAGGTACCTAATGTACCTGAAGTGCCACCTCAAGGGGCAGTAACTAACGCTGAGTTCAGAGAAGCAATCAGGATGCTGAGTCAAGCTATGACTAACCAGATTGGGCAACGGAGAGGGTCTCAACAAGAAAAGGCTAACACTTCAAGGATTCATAAGTTCTTGAGGATGAATCCTCCAAGTTTCACTGGTTCAAGCACTTCTGAGGATCCGGAGAACTTTGTTGATGAACTGAAAAAGGTGTTTGATGTGATATATGTTGCTGATACTGAAAGAGTTGAGTTAGCTACATATCAACTGAAGAATGTCGCTAGGACTTGGTTTGACCAGTGGAAAGGGGGTAAAGCTGAGGATGCACCACCTGCGAGTTGGGACTATTTTTAGGAGGCTTTCTTAGGGAGTTTTTTTCCTCGAGAACTGAAAGAGGCCAAGGTACGTGAGTTCCTCACACTTAAGCAAGATTCTCTAAGTGTTCATGAATATGGGTTGAAATTCACCAAATTGTCCCGTTATGCTTCAGAAATGGTTGCAGACATGAGGAGTAGAATGAGCTTGTTTGTTGCTGGTTGGCTCGTCTGTCGAGTAAAGAAGGTAGGGACGCAATGTTTATTGGGGATATGGAAATCTTGAGGTTAATGGTATATGTGCAGCAGGTTGAGGAAGAGAAGCTAAGGGATAGGGAAGAGTTTAAGAACAAGCGAGCTAAGACAGTAAACGAGTCCGGGCAGCAGAAGAGTAATGTCAACCGGTCATCTTTCCAACAGAAACAGAAGGGACCAGCTCCATCATCTGCTAGTGCACTTGCACCTAAGAAAAAATGTGAGTACAATAGCCAGAATTTCAGAGCTAAACCTGTTTATTCTCAAGGTAGCATGGCACAAGGGGGTAGTAAGCCTCCTGCATGCGCCAAGTGTGGTAAGAACCATTTAGGTACTTGTCGTGAGGGCTCCACCGGTTGTTTCAAGTGTGGTCAAAATGGGCATTTCATGCGAGAGTGTCCAAAGAACAGGCAGGGAAATGGTAATGGGGGCAATAGAGCCCAGTCTTCTTCAGTTGCTCCACCAGACAGAGCTGCACCTAGAGGGGCAACTTCTAGTACTAGCGGAGGAACAAACTGCTTGTATGCTATCAACAGTCGCCAAGAGCAAGAAGATTCGCCAGATGTTGTCGCTGGTATGATCCAAGTCTTTGACTTTACTGTTTATGCTTTGCTACACTAATGAGCGAGTTTATCTTTTGTAACTCCATATGTTGCTATGAATTTTGATGTTATTAATGAGCAACTTAGTGAACCATTCAGTGTGTCTACACCTGTTGGTGAGTCTATTCTAGCAGAGAGAGTCTATCATGATTGTCCCATTCTCGTCAATCATAAGAGTACCATGGTTGATCTAGTTGAGTTAGACATGGTAGATTTTGATGTCATTCTTGGTATAGACTGGCTTTATGCCTGTTATGCCTCAGTTGATTGTAGAACTCGAGTTGTCAAGTTTCAGTTTCCAAATGAGTCAGTTTTAGAGTGGTAAAGCAGTTCAGCAGTGCCTAAGGGTCGTTTCATTTCGTACCTTAAGGCAAGGAAGTTAGTTTCTAAGGGTTGTATCTATCACTTAGTCTGAGTTAATGACTCTAATGTTGAGATACCTCCCATTCAGTCAGTTCCTATAGTAAAAGAGTTTCTAGAAGTCTTTCCATATGATCTTCCTGGAGTCCCTCCTAAGAGAGAGAAATATAGAGTTCGGTATAAACCTTCTTCCAGATACTCGTCCTATATCTATTCCGACATATAGAATGGCACCAGCAAAGTTGAAAGAGCTTAAAGAGCAGTTGAAAGACCTTTTAGAGAAAAGGTTTATTCGACCAAGTGTCTCACCTTGGGGCGCTCCAGTCTTGTTTGTGAGAAAGAAATATGGTTCTCTTAGGATGTGTATAGATTACCGCCAATTGAACAAGGTTACTATCAAGAACAAGTATCCTCTTCCGAAAATTGATGATCTTTTCGATCAGCTTCAGGGTGCTTCTTGTTTTTCAAAAATAGACCTCAGATCTGGCTACTATCAGTTGAAAGTAAGGGAATGTGATATTCCTAAGACAGCATTCAGGACCCGTTATGGTCATTATGAGTTTCTGGTCATGTAGTTCGGTTTGACTAATGCACCTGCAGCGTTCATGGACCTTATGAATAGAGTTTTCAAACCTTATTTAGATATGTTTGTCATCGTCTTCATTGATGACATACTAATCTATTCCAGGAATGAAGAAGATCATGCTAGCCATCTCAGAATAGTTCTTCAGACTTTGAAAGATAAGGAGTTATATGCTAAGTTCTCAAAATGTGAGTTTTGGCTTGAGTCTGTGGCGCTCTTGGGCCACGTAGTTTCTGGTGATGGAATTAGAGTTGATACCCAAAAGATAGAGGCAGTGCAGAGTTGGCCTAGACCTACATCTCCAACTGATATTAGGTGTTTCTTGGGTTTGGCTGGATATTATAGAAGGTTTGTAAAGGGGTTCTCATCTATTTCGCCCCCTTTGACCAAATTGACTCAGAAGACAATTAAGTTTCAATGGTCTGAAACTTGTGACAAAAGCTTTCAGGAATTGAAAAAGAGGTTGACTATTGCCCCAGTTTTGACCTTACCAGAAGGTACGCAAGGCTTGGTTGTCTATTGTGATACATCAATAGTTGGTTTGGGTTGTGTGTTAATGTAGAATGGCAAAGTTATAGCTTATGCCTCTAGATAGTTGAAAGTTCATGAGAAGAACTACCCAACCCATGATTTAGAATTGGATGATGTAGTATTTGCTTTGAAAATATGGCACTATTACCATTATGGTGTTCATGTGGATGTGTTCACCGATCACACGAGCCTGAATGTGTTCACTCAGAAAGAGCTTAATCTCAGACAGAGGAGGTGGTTAGAATTACTCAAGGATTATGACATAAGTGTTTTTTACCACCCAGGTAAGGCTAATGTTATTGCTGATGCTTTAAGCAGGTTTTCTATGGATAGTACTGCCTATGTTGAGGAAGAAAAGAAAGAGTTAGCAAAAGATATGCATAGACTTGCATACCTAGGAGTCAGACTTATGGATTCCACAGAAGGAGGAGTAGTGATGATGAATGGGGCTGAATCATCATTAGTGTCAGAAGTAAAAGGCAACCAAGACCAAGACCCTATTTTGCTTGAATTGAAGGTAAATGTTCATAAGCAAAAAGTATTGGCTTTTGAACAACGGGGAGATGGAGTAGTGAGATATCAAGGTAGATTATGTGTACCAATGGTGGATGGACTCCAAGAGAGGATCATGGAGGAGGCTCATAGCTCCAGATATTCCATTCATCCGGCTTCCATAAAGATGTATCGCGATTTAAAAGAGGTGTATTGGTGGAATAGTATGAAGAAGGGCATTGCAGAATTTGTTGTTAAGTGCCCAAATTGCCAACAAGTTAAAGGAGAGCACCAAAGGCCCGGTGGTTTGGCTCAGAATATAGAACTTCCGGAATGGAAGTGGGAGATGATTAATATGGACTTCATCACAGGTTTACCAAGGTCTCGCATGCAACATGATTCTATTTGGGTGATTGTCGACAGAATGACAAAATCAGCCCATTTTTTGTTGGTAAAGACTACTCATTCAGCAGAGAATTATGTCAGGTTATATATTCAGGAGGTGGTAAGACTTCATGGGGTTCCAGTCTCCATTATTTCAGACAGAGGTGCTCAGTTAACTGCGCAGTTTTGGAAGTCATTTCAGAAAGGCTTGGGTTCAAAGATGAACTTAAGTACTGTTTTTCATCCTCTGATGGGCAAGCAGAGCGCACTATTCAGACCTTAGAAGATATGTTGAGGGCTTGTGTGATTGATTTCAAAGGGAATTAGGATGATCACCTACCTCTCATTGAGTTTTCTTACAACAATAGTTACCACTCGAGCATCTAAATGGCTCCTTATGAAGCTCTTTATGGGAGAAGATGCAGATCTCCTATTGGATGGTTTGAAGTTGGTGAAGCAAGGTTGATAGGACCAGATTTAGTCCATCAAGCTATGGAGAAGGTAAAGGTGATTCAAGAGAGGTTAAAAATGGCACAGAGTCGTTAGAAATCCTAAACTGATATTAGGAAAAGGGCGTTAGAGTTTGAAGTAGATGATTGGGTATATCTTAAAGTTTCACCCATGAAGAGTGTTATGAGGTTTGGTAAGAAGGGGAAACTTAGTCCCCGATATATTGGACCTTATCGAATATCCAAAATGATTGGCAATGTAGCTTATGAGTTGGAGCTACCACAAGAGTTGTGGTTGAACAATTAACATTCTATCAACATACTTGTGCTTTTTCACACATTACATTGAAGATGTTGATTGTATAACTACAACTCTTTCTCATACATCATTTATCTCAACCCCCAATGTATGTGGACCCTTAAATGACTTGTTTAAACTTATTTAATTGAATAAATTTCAATAATATAGTTTATTATTAATTAATCATTCCCTCTTTTAAATTATACTAGCTACGGTCTATATATAAGCGTCATATTCTAGTAGGTGAAGTATAGATCATTTTTGGATCATGATATCAACCCGTATATACCTTATTAGTGTTGAAGTGTAGATGTTGTTGGTACAATCTAAACCAAGCACATAAAAAAGTATCGACTGTCTTAATTATCTATATATTTTGACCAACAGTGACAATACTCAATTATCCAAGTTTTACAATAATAACAAAGTACAAATTGCTACTTTTTCGATGTCAACGTCTGATTTTTCGACAATTCTTTAATGTGTCATTTGGTGAAGTGTATATCTAAGTCTTACTTGTATTAGTTATATGTTTGATTAGTTATACATAGGTTATTTATTATGCATTTTTTTTATTTTGGGCATTAAAAATATAACATGCATGAGAAAAATTCACAGTTTTAGTGGGGGAAAAAATATAAAAATAAATATTTTGCTATTTGCAAAACTATTTACCCAAAGGACACCTAGACATGTGTCCATAGAACCACAAACATCTACATACGCAGATAGTTTGCAAAACCAAAATGAGAAAAAGACATATAACTACATCACACGAACCTATATTGAAAATATCCACAAAATCCAAACCTATTTAAACCGCAACCCCAGATCAACTACAAAAGAACCAAACCAAGATTATTTGACACAAAAGTTACAAGGATATAACAAGTTAATTGCACAACCAAAAACTAACGCTAATTTAGTAA
>JAJOOR010025470.1:0-15084 GCA_036250505.1 Solanum acaule | reverse complement strand
AAAGGGCCGTGTCCCTACTTATGTTTTGCGACTGTGTCTAAGATGGCCATGTGAGACTTAGACTTCCGCTGTGTGTTTTTAAAGTTGTTTTAAGAAGTTTAAATGTGTGGATGTAAATAAGTTTTTTTTTATTATTCCGCACTAATTTCATTATTGAATGCAATGAATGACTATGTGGCTTGTATAAGACCCCTTCGGGGTCGAGTACGCCTTGTTACGACTTGGGGGTGCTCCTGGGTCGTGACACCTTACTTATTCTACGTTACGTTGTTTTCATATGGAAATATTTATTTATAACTATTGATCACAGTTGATTAACCTTAACTCATCAAAAATACTACCCTTTTAAGGCATTTTGAATAATAGTTTCATGATGAAAAGTACTCCCATTTTGTGTTAACACCCAATTTGGCGTGATAGCATAGTTACTTTAATATTCTTTTTCATTTTGTCTTTACTTATATATCCTATTTTATTCTTCACCCTAACTTTTTATAGAAGCTCTACCCCGTACCTATTTTTCTTGTAGGGTTATCATTCAAATTGTTGATATGTGACATTATGTAACGACGAAAAATAATACAATCCAAATGTTGTATTCATTAAAATAATTAAATACGATACATATCATACATAATGAAACAATACATAACAAATGTCAATTAAATAATATACAAAACCGCAACAACAACAAAATCAAAAAAATTATTAAAGAACAAATTCCAAAATCAGAAGTTAGAACACTAATTACCAAAATCAAAATAAAGTACTATTATACGAAAGACTCATAAAAGGAGATACACACAGAAAACATTAGTAAGTAGTGAACTTCTCCCACATTTTAAAGCCCAAATGGCTTGAAACCTTATTTAGTTGAGAAACAAATGGTCTTGCCCAAACCTAGATCAAGCCCAAACAAATGTATGTTATCTAATTAGGAAAGTAAGTAATTTTATTTTCTAAAAAGAAACACCAAAAATCTGATAGATCTATGTATGGAAGGTTCTTTGAGTCTCTCATCTTCTCCTTCTTGAAGCTCCCAGCTAATCCACTGATAATGGTCACTAAGCTCTCTCTGATGAGCCACTGTCTCTACTTTCTCTGATGAGCTTTCAATTTCTTCATGCAGCTAAGCTTCTTGCTTTACAGATGTGCTCAATGTTACAGGTATGATATCCACTTCCTTCATCTATTATGATCTATACTTTTGTATTGTTTCATTCACAGCTTAGTGTTGGATATTGTAAATTCGATCAAATCTATTTCATACTTCAAATTAGTGTTGTGCTAATTTTTGGTGCAAATTTTAGCTAAACAACACAAAGATTGATGTGCACTCAAATATACAAGCAAGAGTATTATCATTCTTAGGCGACCTTTTTTTTCCCTAAAAATGGCTTTTAATTTTTTATTTTATTTCAAAAGTTCATTTTTGAGTTTCGACACTATGTACGAGTTAAGCTCATTTTGAAATTGATTTATCTGGATGCTTAGATATGGACATTTATACCCTTTTGAAATATATTAAAATAATTATTAATGTTAATAATATACAAAACTCAGGTTGGTCGAGCACTTCTCCACTTCCTAAGTTTCAGGGTTAATGGGTTAATTTGAGGCACAACTTCCTTCACTTCTTCAAATTTGCCCACCAAAGAAAGTACAGAAAGCCAAAAAATGGAGAAAGAAACTGTCTTTTGGCGTTTAATTTTTTTAGGTTTTTGGCTCCAAAAGAATTCCAGAATAACCACTATATATTTGAGAAGTTTCATTGCAAAATGAAAGAATATCTGAACCTTGACAAGAAGACCAGTTATGTTTCAGTCTTCCCACTATATGTTTGAACAAAATTAAATAGATCGTTATGTGCAGTAGTTATATATTGAATGATTTGTTCATTGATTATTTGTGGCACCTTCATTGACCTTGCTTTATTTTTGTCTCATAAGATCATTTAGAAGAATACTCGAATTTACTGTGTAGATTACAGTTTCAAGTGGTGTGAATATTTACAATTGGTGCATGACACATACTAGTGAAGTATAACACTATTCAAGCTTCTATTTAAAAAACTTCTCATTCGTTTTGTCGTATATTGATGTTTTCCCCTTGGATTTCTAGGGAAGACCGGATGGATTGTGAAAACAAGTATTTAAAGTCTGTCATATTATGCTTCTGAAACTTGACACTTAGAATTAAGATAGGGTAATGAAACTTTCTATCAAGATGAACCAAACCAAAATATTTATAGATGAATATTATGTAGGGCAATTTGTTCTTGGTTAAGAAACAATTTTATTAACACCAAAGTGGGAACTACAAAATAAAACAGGACTAACCCCTGTTTCTCATAAGCTTTAGTTGACAAAAAATAATAATACAATTTGAAGTATCAACTTCACTTTTGTCTATCTATTACAAGTGATATCAATGCTATCCTACTACATTTTAGCTAATCAATTTGGTATAACATTTGAGCTCCAATCCTTCCAGTTCTTGCGGCTTCTTTTGGTGGTGACCTCGAGGTATATGGTTGAGCACCCCTAGAACAGACTACCATGACTTTAGGAACCTCCCCCTTATGGACAACTATTTCTCTTGCTACCTAGTCTCCTGGTAGTGAGTGGCCTCCCTGGAATCTTTTCATGTTCTTTTCCCTCCATATTAGTGATACTACCATAGAAATTAGGCAGCCAATGATGGTTCACTTTCTTGAGTCGTTTCTTTTTCCATTTTATGCTCAAGTGACCTCTCCCTGCCAGCTTCTGATCAATCTAGGTTCACCTATCCAGCATAACATTCTGGATCACAACTTCTGGGTAACATTGCATTCAAAGAAAATGTGGTCAATGGTTTCTTCAATTGTGTAATAGAAAATACAGGGAGAAACAAATATCCCAAATTTCAGCAGTCTTTCTAAAATGCCTAGTCATTTTTGCTAGGACAACCAAAGACAAAACTTATGTGTCACGATCCAACCCACCGGGCCGTGCGGGCACCTACCCTAACACCTAAATATCCCAATAATTAAAACATGCGGAAGATTAAAGAAACAGAGATAAGTATAAAAATATGATTTTATAAATACTAACTTTAAACACTCTTTTAGTTAAAACTTGTAAAGTAAATTAACAACTCCCAAGGATCTAGTCAAAACAGGTATAAAAGCTACTAATTGTAAATTTGAACAAGATAAGACATAGCTCCGACCATGCGGAAGGAAGAATAGAAGCTGCTGGAGAATTACTTCGTCTTCACCTAATGGAACGTCACCAATCCTGCATCAAAACTATGTCGAAAGACATGCAAGAGTAGTATCAATACAAAACACACGTACTGGTAGGCATTATCGGTCAACCCAACGCCCACCACATAACATAAGAAACCAACTAGTAAGATTCATGAAATAAACCACTCGCTTCTCCACCTTTACCCTCTCTTGAAATACCTCCGATATACACTAATATTCTGCCTACTGTGACCCTTCTCAATCAACCTACCTACCAGATACTTGATCATAGCCTAACCATTCTACCACATAGAGAAATCCCCAATTACAACCACCAACATTGCAACTAACCGTTCACGTCATACCCCTACTTCCTCGTCATATTACCCAGCCATAGTCACATAATACATTACATAACGCTCCCTTAACACTAAACCCAATCTCTTCCCCCAAGGTAAAATTCACCTAAGCATATTTCATCACACACGCTACCTCTACTCCTTGCCATTACAACACACGAACAACCCTTCATATCTATTACTCGCCTGTTGAACATTTATCCCTTCCACTATACCTAACAGGTTCGCTCATTACAACGAACCATCAAATATAAACCAACATACACGTGCCCACTAAGTATAACATAAGCAAGTCAATACAACACTAAACTCACATGCGCATATCAAACATATACGATATCATCAATATTTACGAAAAATGAACAACTTCACATTTTATATCACATCATTGGTCCTCTCATGGAACCCAAACCCAAACAGTTAGTTACGCCAAAAAGTGGCAACCAATCCAAGTTAGTTATGCCAAAACGTGGCAACCGATTCGAGTTAGTTATGTCAGAACATGGCAACCGATCCCATAGTTATGCCGGAACGTGGAAAGCAATCCAAGTTAGTTATGTCGAAACGTGGCAACCGATTCATTCAACACATCACAAGCACAATCACAATCACAATCACAATCACATATATATCTTCAAGATCATTCATTTACGTCATGATTTCATGGAAATCATAGTTCACCCATCTCGTTTACAACAAGTGTGATCCACAATGCAACATTCATATACAAACATTAAATTGACCATACTTAACCATAATTCATCATCTAAGGCTTCTTTCTAGGGTTTAGTCACAATTCATCACAAATCCTCAATTCAATCGCTCCAATTTAAGATCTAGCAAACATTTATAAATCTAGTTCCATTCATGATTTCATAGTCTCATTCTTGATGCATTTGTATCCACGATAACAATTCTAGAGTCCCTAACAATTCATTAATTTCTCTCCTCAAGGGATAAACCCACATACATTGATTTCTAGGGATTACTCAAGAAATATACTTGGTGTACGAAGGTTTACACAAAACCCTACCATTGATTTCCATATATTATGTAGTAAGAACATATTTATAACTACTCAATTCATAAAAACCTAGCCTACCAGGGCGCCAAGGAGTTGCACGGAGTTTTGACTTGATTTGGGTTTTCCAGGCTTTGTGACGGTCAATTTGGCCAAGAATCCGCAAGATATCACCATCCTCATGCTAGAAATCTCCTTCTCCTTCCTTTCCAAGTTTAGAGAGGCTTTTTTGAGGTTTCTAGGTTGTTTTATGACTTATTTAGGTATTTTAGGAAGGAGGAGAAAATAGAATTTCTCATAATTTACGTTGTGCCTCGCCTATCCCTCTTTGGCGCCTATTTACCTTGCCCTGGCACGACCGCCCTAACAACATCTGGCCCGCTGTGGTGGGGCAATGGCCCAGATTTTCCCAGATTATTGTTTATCCTAAATAACGACGATTCTGGTAGTTACAATAGAGACCAATTTACCCCTCGTTCATCCCCGAACGACTAGTGCACGGATCACTACGCACCCTACCGCGTATTACTTTCTGATTGACAACTCGGTCTATCACCAAGTCACGGATGGGGATAGTTTTAATTTAACAAGGACGATTCACGACAGGTTCTATATTTTAAGAGATCGGTTAGGGATATGAAGCAATGTTTGAGACCAGAAATTGGCGTCTCGAATTGCATAGCCTGACCCCACCAGGGCGGCAGCCCTCCCGCTAAGGCAGGGATGCTATGGCGAGGGATCTCGCGCTAAGGCGAGAGGTCGGAAACAGTTTGGGAGGGGGGGGGGGGGGGAATGAAATTCTCCCCATATCTTCCTATTATTTCAAAATTTCTCCCCAAATCTTCTCAACTCACTTCGTCCAAATGTCTAACTCAAGGTAAATTCTCATTTCCCACGCTCTTTACGTCAATACTTGATTAACAACAAATGCATGCTACTGTCTAATTGTTTAAAACTAATTCTGGTTACCTATACAAAAAGAAACTAGGTTTCTTGATTTGTTAGAAAAATGAATCATGGTCACTTCCCTTACGTTCCCACGACGTCCTGGGCGTAAGGATTTCGTAAAAATATGCTTAAACCAATACAAATATGAGTGGGGTAAGTTAAAGGGTCTCTTGGTGTAAAACTCTGATTTAGGACTCTTTTAGGAGTTATTTTGCTGAAATACTTACTTATTTATGTTTTAGGGTAGTTAAATAACTCCGATCTGTTGAAATTCCGTCGAAACCGAGGGCTTTTAAACGAAAAGGTACCGTTGTCGCGCCTGGTGTTTGTCCCAGATGAAGGCCGCTCAGGCGGCCTTTATCCCTCTATGGCGGCTTTCATAACCCCATGAAGGCGGGATTATGACCGCTATGGCGGGATACACCAGATAGTGGTCTTACCCTTAGCACCAAAAATTCTCTTTTCTTAATTCTAAATTCTTAACCTTACCCCGACTATACTATCACGTTCTAACTTATCTTCAACTTATTGCAGGCTACTAAATGGCAGGACAAAACGACGAACACTTACCTTTCATCTGGTTTCTCGATGCTGCAAGTCAGGAATGGCATCATGACCACCGTAACACAGGGTTCTATTGCGACAGGGGTTTTGTGCTGCACGGGTTAGGGGAGAAGGAGCCTGCATTCTATGCTCGTCTGGTAGAGTTCGGGTGGGTCCCGCTGATTGAGGCTCCCCCAGATACACGCTCCACTTGGGTCAGAGAATTCTACCCCATCCTGCCTATTGTGCGATTGGACGACTCTCACCCCATCATCCGCATCACAGGAGTTGACATTCCTCTGAATGCCACTGCTATCAATGAGGCCCTAGAAGAACCGGAGGTCCCGGACCATGAATACGAGGCCAGACTAAAGGAGATGGATCTAGAGTGGCTGAGAGACACTCTTGTTGAACCTACACGACGGGATCAGGTTTATTGAGCTATTACTGAAGGTATTACTAGCACGGATTTGTCACCCGATGCTAAGAAGTGGCTACACTTAAAGACTAGGAGGATCCGCCCGTCGAGAAACTGCACCAACGTGACCTTTCCCTGGGACTTAGTGGTGGCGTGCGCCATACAGGGTATCCAGTTAAATATGGGCGCGTAGATCATCTCTACCTTAGTTATGCCGGAACGTGGAAACCGATCCAAGTTAGTTATGTAGGAACGTGTCAACCGATCCATTCAACACATCACAATCACAATCACAAGTATATCTTCAAGATCATACATTTAGGTCATGATTTCGTTTACAACAAGTGTGATCCAGAATGCAACATTCATCTACAAACATTAATTTGACCATACATAGCCCTAGTTCATAATCTAACGCTTCTTTCTAGGGTTTAGCCACAATTCATCACAAATCCTCAATTCAATCGTCCAATTTATGATCTAGAATACATTCATAAATCTAGTTCCATTCATGATTTTATAGTCTTATTCTTGATGCAATTGTATCCATGATAACCAATTTAGGGTCCCTAACAATTCATCAATTCTTCTCCTCGAGGCATAAACACACATACTTTGATTTCTAGGGATTACTCAAGGAATTTACTTGGTGTACGAAGGTCTACACATAACCCTACCATTGATTTCCATATATTACGTAGTAAGAACATATTTATAACTACTCAATTCATTAAAACCTTGCCTACTTGGGCACCAAGGAGTTGCACGGAGTTTTGACTTGATTTGGGTTTTCCTGGCTTCGTGACAGTCAATTTGGCCAAGAATCCGCAAGATCTCACCATCCTCATGCTAGAAATCTCCTTCTCCTTCCTTCCCAAGCTTAGAGAGGCTTTTATGAGGTTTGTAGGGTGTTTTACGACTTATTTAGGTATTTTAGGAAGAAGGAGAAAATAGGATTTCTCGTAATTTACCTTCTGCCTCACCTATCCCTCCTTGGCGCCTAGTTACCCTTCTCTGGCACCACCGCCCTAGCAGCATCTGGCCCGCTGTGGCGGGGCAATGGCCCAGATTTTCCCAGATTATTGTTCATCCTAAATAACGACGGTTCAGGTAGTTATAATAGATACCAATTTATCCCTCGTTTATCCCCGAATACTAGTGCATGGATCACTGCGCACCCTACTGCGTAATACTTTCTTCTTAACAACTCGGTCTATCACCAAGTAACGAATTGGGATGGTTGTAATTTAACAAGCACGATTCACGACATGTTCTATATTTTAAGAGATCGGTTAGGGATATAACGCAACGTTTGAAACCAGAAATTGGCCTCCCGAATTACATAGCCTGACCCCTCTAGGGTTGCAGCCCTCCCGCTAAGGCGGGGCCGCTGTGGCGTGAGTTCTCCCGCTAAAGTGGGAGGTCGGGAACAGTATAGGGGGGATGAAATTCTCCCCATTTCTTCCTATTCTTTCAAAAGTTCTCCCCATTTCCTCTCAACTCATTTCGTCTGAACATCTAACTCAAGGTAAATTCTCGTTTCCCATGCTCTTTACTTCAATACTTGATTAACAAATCCTCAATTCAATTGCTCCAATTTATGATCTAGCATACATTCATAAATCTTGTTCCATTCATGATTTCATAGTCTTATTCTTGATGCAATTGTATCCATGATAACAATTCTAAAGTCCCTAACAATTCATCAATTTCTCTACTCAAGGCATAAACCCAAATACTTTGATTTCTAGGGATTACTCAAGGAATTTACTTGGTGTACGAAGGTCTACACATAACCCTATCATTGATTTACATATATTACAGAGTAAGAACATATTTATCACTACTCAATTCATAAAAACCTAGCCTACCTAGGCGCCAATGAGTTGCTTAGAGTTTTGACTTGATTTGGGTTTTCCGGGCTTCATGACAATCAATTTCGCCAAGAATCCACAAGATATCACCATCCTTATGCTAGAAATTTCCTTCTCCTTCCATCCCAAGCTTTGAGTTGATTTTCTGAGGTTTCTAGGGTGTTTTACGACTTATTTAGGTATTTTAGGAAGAAGGAGAAAATAGGATTTCTCGTAATTTACGTTCTTCCTTGCCTATCCCTACTTGGCGCCTACTTACCCTGCCTTGGAATCACCGCCCTAGCAGCATCAGGCCCGCTGTTGCGGGGCAATGGCCTAGATTTTCCCGGATTATTGTTTCTCCTAAATAACGCCGGTTCTTGTAGTTACAATAAATACTAATATACCCCTCGTTTATCCCCGAACAACTAGTGCACGGATCACTGCGCACCCTACCGTGTACTAATTTTTGATTAGCAACTCGGTCTGTCACCAAGTCACTGATGGGAATGATTTTAATTTAACAAGCACGATTCACGACATGTTCTATATTTTAAGAGATCGGTTAGGGATATGACGCAATGTTTGAGACCAGAAATTAGCGTCCCAAATTACACAGCCTGACCCCGCCAGGGCGGCAGCCCTCCCGCTAATGCGGGTCCGCTGTGGCGAGGTATCTCCCGCTAAAGCGGGAGGTCGGGAACAGTATAGGGGGGATGAAATTCTCCCCATTTTTTCCTATTCTTTCAAAAGTTCTCCCTATATCCTCTCAACTCACTTCATCCGAACATTTAACTCAAGGGAAATTCTCGTTTGCCACGCACTTTACTTCATAACCCCACGAAGGGGGGATTATGGACGTTATGGTGGGATACGCTAGGCAGTTGTCTTTCCTTTAACACCAAAAATTCTCTTTTCTTAATTCTTAATTCTTAGCCTTACCCGGACTATACTATCGCGTTCTAACTTATCTTCAACTCATTAGAGGCTTCTAAATGGCAGGACAAAACGACGAACACTTACCTTTCATCTGGTTTCTCCATGCTGCGAGTCAGGAAAGGCATCATGACCACCGTAACACAGGGTTCTATTGCGAGAGGGGTTTTGTGCTGCACTGATTATGTGAGAAGGAGCCTTCTTTCTATGCTCTTCTGGTAGAGTTCGGGTGGGTCCCACTGACTGAGGCTCCCCCAGATGCACGCTCCACTTGAGTGAAGGAATTCTATGCCATCCTGCCTTCTGTACGATGGGACGACTCTCACCCTATTATTCGCATCACAGGAGTTGACATTCCACTGAATGCCACTGCTATCAATGAGGCCCTAGAAGTACCGGAGGTCGCGAACCATGAATACGAAGCCAGACTAAGGGAGATGGATCTAGAGTGGTTGAGAGACACTCTTGTTGAACCAACGTGCTGGGATCAGGTTTATTGGGCTATTACTGAGGGTATTATTAGCACGAATTGGTCACCCAATGCTAAGAGGTGGCTACACTTAGTGATTAAGAGGATCCGCCCGTCGGGAAACTGTACCGACGTGACCTTTCTCTAGGACTTGGTGGTGCCATGCTCCATACATGGTATCCAGCAAAATATTGGGCGCAGATCATCTTTACCCTAGCTATGCCGAAACGTTGAAACGGATCCAAGTAAGTTATGTCGAAACGTGGCAACCGATCCATTCAACACATCACAATCACAATCACAAGTATATCTTCAAGATCATACATTTAGGTCATGATTTCATGGAAATCATAGTTCACCCATCTTGTTTACAACAAGAATGATCCAAAATGCAACATTCATATACAACAATTTATTTGACTATACTTTGCCCTATTTCATCATCTAAGGCTTCTTTCTAGGGTTTAGTCACAATTCATCATAAATCCTCAATTCAATCGCTCCAATATATGATCTAGCATACATTCATAAATCTAGTTCCATTCATGATTTCATAGTCTGATTCTTGAAGCAATTGTATCCATGATAACAATTCTAGAGTCCCTAACAATTCAACAATTCCTCTACTCAAGGCATAAACCCACATACTTTGATTTCTAGGGATTACTCAAGAAATATACTTTGTGTACAAAGGTCTACACATAACCCTACCATTGATTTCCATATATTACGTAATAAGAACATATTTATAACTACTCAATTCATAAAAACCTAGCCTACATGGGTGCCAAGGAGTTGCATGGAATTTTGACTTGATTTGGGTTTTTCGGGCTTCGTGATGTTCAATTTGGCCAAGAATCCGCAAGATCTCACCATCCTCTTGCTAGAAATCTCATTATACTTTCTTCTCAAGCTTAGAGAGTCTTTTGTAAGGTTTCTAGGTTGTTTTACGACTTATTTATGTATTTTAGGAAGGAGGAGAAAATAGTATTTCTTGTAATTTACGTTCTACCTCGCCTATCCTTCCTTGGCGCCTACTTACCCTGCCTTGGCACGACCGCCCTAGCAGCATCTGGCCCATTGTGGCGAGGCCCTGGCCCAGATTTTCCCGAATTATTATTTATCCGAAATAACGACGATTCTGGTAGTAACAGTAGATACCAATTTACCCCTTGTTCATCCCCGAACTACTAGTGCACGGATCACTGCGCACCCTACCGCGTATAAATTGCTAATTAACAACTCGGTTTATCACCAAGTTACGGATGGGGATGGTTTTAATTTAACAAAACGTGATTCACGACAGGTTTTATATTTTTAGAGATCAGTTAGGGATATGACGCAACGTTTGAGACGAGAAATTGGTGTCCCAAATTACACAGCCTGACCCCGCCAGGGGGGCAGTCTTCCTGCTAAGGAGGGGACGCTGTGGCAAGAGATCTCTCGCTAAAGTGGGAGGTCGGGAACAATATAGGGGGTTGAAATTCTCCCCATTTTTTCCTATTCTTTCAAAAGTTCTCCCCATATCCTCTCAACTCACTTCATCCGAACGTTTAACTCAAAGTAAATTCTCGTTTCCCATGCACTTTACTTCATAACCCCACGAAGGGGGGATTATGGACGTTGTGGCGGGATACGCTAGGCAGTTGTCTTTCCTTTAAACCCAAAAATTCTATTTTCTTAATTTTTAATTCTTAGCCTTACCCCGACTATACTATCGCGTTCTAACTTATCTTCAACTCATTGCAGGCTTCTAAATGGCAGGACAAAATGACGAACACTTACCTTTCATCTGGTTTCTCCATGCTGCGAGTCAGGAAAGGCATCATGACCACCGTAACACAGGGTTCTGTTGCGAGAGGGGTTTTTTGCTACACAGGTTAGGGCAGAAGGAGCCTGCCTTCTATGCTCATCTGGTATAGTTTTAGTGGGTCTCGCTGACTGAGGCTCCCCTGATGCACGCTCCACTTGGGTGAGGGAATTCTATGCCATCCTGCTTACTGTGTGATGGGATGACTCTCAGCCCGTCATACGCATCACAAGAGTTGACATTCCACTGAATGCCACTGCTATCAATGAGGCCCTAGCCCGAACCATGAATACGAGGCCAGACTAAAAGAGATGGATCTAGAGTGGCTGAGAGACACTATTGTTTAACCAACGCGCCGGGATCAGGTGTATTGGGCGATTACTGAAGGTATTACTAGCACGAATTGTTCACTCGTTTCTAAGAGGTTGCTACACTTAATGATTAGGAGGATCCGCCCGTTGGGAAACTGCACCGACGTGACCTTTCCATGGACTTGGTGGTGACATGCGCCATACAGGGTATCCAGCAAAATATGGGGGTGCAGATCATCTCTACCCTAGTTATGCCGGAACGTGGAGACCGATCCAAGTTAATTATGTCGGACTGTGGCAACCGATCCATTTAAAACGTGCAATCATAATCACAAGTATATCTTCAAGATCATACATTTAGGTCATGATTTCATGGAAATCATAGTTCACCCATCTCATTTACAACAAGTGTGATCCACAATACAACATTCATATACAAACATTAATTTGACCATACTTAACCCTAGTTTATCATCTAAGGCTTCTTTCTAGGATCTAGTTACAATTCATCACAAATCCTCAATTCAATCGCTCTAATTTATGATCTAGCATACATTCATAAATATAGTTCCATTCATGATTTCACAGTCTGATTCTTGATGCAATTGTATCCATGATAACAATTCTAGAGTCCCTAACAATTCATCAATTCCTCTACTCAAGGCATAAACCCATATACTTTTATTTCTTGGGTTTACTCAAGGAATTGACTTCCTGTATGAAGGTCTACACATAACCCTACCATTGATTTCCATATAATATGTAGTAAGAACATATTTATAACTACTCAATTCATAAAAACCTAGCCTTCGTGAGCGCCAAGGAGTGGCATGGAGTTTTGACTTGATTTAGGTTTTTCGATCTTTGTGACCGTCAATTTGGCCAAGAATCCGCATGATTTCACCATCCTCACGCTATAAATCTCCTTCTCCTTCTTTCCCAAGCTTAGAATGGCTTTTCTGAGGTTTTTAGGGTGTTTTACGACTTATTTAGGTATTTTAAGAAGGAGGAGAAAATAAGATTTTTCATAATTGACGTTCTGCCTCGCCTATCCCTCTTTGGCGTCTACTTACCCTACCCTGGTACCACCGCCGTAGCAGCATCTGTCCCGCTGTGGCAGGGCAATGGCCCAGATTTTCTTGGATTATTGTTTATCCTAAATAAAGACGGTTCTGGTAGTTACAATAGATACCAATTTACCCTCGTTCATCCCCGAACGACTAGTGCACGGATCACTGCGCACCCTACCGCGTATTACTTTTTGATTAACAACTCGATCTATCACCAAGTCACGGATGGGGATGGTTTTAATTGAAAAAGCACGATTCACGAAAGGTTCTATATTTTAAGAGATCTGTTAGGGATATGACTCAACGTTTGAGACCAGAAATTGGCCTCTCGAATTACACAGCCTGACCCCACCAGAGTGGCAACCCTCTCGCTAAGGCGGGGCCGCAGTGGGAAGAGATCTCCCGCTAAAGCGGGAGGTCGGGAATAGTATAAGGGGGGGATGAAATTCTCCCTATTTCATGCTATTATTTCAAAAGTTCTCCCCAAATCCTCTCAACTCACTTCGTCCGAACGTCTAACTCAAGGTAAATTCTCGTTTCCCACTCTCTTTACTACAATACTTGATTAACAACAAATGCATGCTACTGCCTAATTGTTTAGAACTAATTCTGATTAGTTATTCAAAAATAAACTAGGTTGCTTGATTTGTTGGAAAAATTAATCATGGTCACTTCCCTTACGTTCCCACAACGTCCTGGGCGTAATGATTTCGTAAAAATATGCTTAAACCAATACAAAAATGGGTGGGGGAAATTGAAGGGTCTCTTGGTGTAAAACTCTGATTTAGGCCTCTTTCAGGAGTTATTTTGCTGAAATACTTACTTACTTATGTTCTATGGAAGTTAAACAACTCTGATCTGCTGAAATACTGTTGAAACCGATGGCTTTGGAATGAAAGGGCGCCATTGTCGTGCCTGGTCTTTGTCCCAGATGAAGGTCGCACTGGCGGCCTTTATCCCATTATGGCGGCCTTCATAACCCCACGAAGGTGGGATTATGGCCGTTGTGGCGGGCTACGCCAGGCAGTGGCCTTTCCCTTAACACCAAAAATTCTATTTTTTTAATTCTTAATTCTTAGCCTTACCCCGACTATACTATCGCGTTTTAACTTATGTTCAACTTATTGCAGGCTTCTAAATGGCAGGACAAAATGTCGAATACTTACCTTTCATCTCAGTTCTCGATGCTGCAAGTCAGGAAAGGCATCATGACCACCGTAACACAGGGTTCTATTGCGAGAGGGGTTTTGTGCTGCACAGGTTATGGGAGAAGGAGCCTTCTTTCTATGCTCTTCTGGTAGAGTTCAGGTGGGTCCCACTGACTGAGGCTCCCCCAGATGCACGTTCCACTTGGGTGAGGGAATTCTACGCCATCCTGCCTTCTGTACGATGGGACGACTCTCACCCTATTATCCGCATCACAGGAGTTGACATTCCTCTGAATGCCACTGCTATCAATGAGGCCCTAGAAGTACCGGAGGTCGCGAACCATGAATACGAAGCCAGACTAAGGGAGATGGATCTAGAGTGATTGAGAGACACTCTTGTTGAACCAACGTGCTGGGATCAGGTTTATTGGGCTATTACTGAGGGTATTATTAGCACGAATTGGTCACCCAATGCTAAGAGGTGGCTACACTTAGTGATTAAGAGGATCCGCCCGTCGGGAAACTACACAGACGTGACCTTTCTCTAGAACTTGGTGGTGCCATGCTCCATACATGGTATCCAGCAAAATATGGGGCGCAGATCATCTTTACCCTAGCTATGCCGAAACGTTGAAACGGATCCAAGTAAGTTATGTCGAAACGTGGCAACCGATCCATTCAACACATCACAATCACAATCACAAGTATATCTTCAAGATCATACATTTAGGTCATGATTTCATGGAAATCATAGTTCACCCATCTTGTTTACAACAAGAATGATCCAAAATGCAACATTCATATACAACAATTAATTTGACTATACTTTGCCCTATTTCATCATCTAAGGCTTCTTTCTAGGGTTTAGTCACAATTCATCATAAATCCTCAATTCAATCGCTCCAATATATGATCTAGCATACATTCATAAATCTAGTTCCATTCATGATTTCATAGTCTGATTCTTGA
>JAJOOR010025469.1:0-19700 GCA_036250505.1 Solanum acaule | reverse complement strand
TGGATCAAGACTTTGCTTGGCTTTCACATCCACCACAAAAGATGATTCGGAACCATTGTGAACCATAACACCACCTTGGGTGGAGCCCACTAGTTGAACACCTAATCGAGCCAATCTATGCACATCTTGAACAAACTCTTTCTTTTCTTCATCAATATGAGCCACACTACCCATCGATAACTGACTAAGGGAATCCACCACCATATTAGCTTTACCTGGGTGATAAAGAACACTCATATCATAATCCTTCAACAAATCAAACCATCTTCTTTGGCGAAGATTCAAATCCTTTTTACTAAACACATATTGCGAATTCTTGTGATCAATAAACACATCGACATGAACTCCATATAAATAATGTCTCCAAATCTTTAAGGCAAATACCACTGTCGCTAATTCAAGGTCGTGAGTAGGGTAATTCTTCTCACGAACTTTAAGTTGCCTTGTAGCATAGGCAATCACCTTACCATTTTTCATAAGCACACCTCCCAACCAAACTCTAGAGGCGTCACAATATACCATAAAACCATCCGTACCTTCCGGTAAGGTCAACACCGGACCGAAAGTAAGTCTATCCTTCAACTCTTGGAAAATTTTCTCATAAGCATTCGACTATATAAACTTAGCCTTCTTTTGAGTCAAGGCCGTCAAAGGAAAAGCAATTGAAGAGAAACCTTCAATAAACTTTCCATAATAACCGGCCAAACCCAAACAACTTCTAATATCCGAAGGGGTTAGAGGTCTAGGCCAACTCTTGACCGCATCCGTCTACTGAGGATCTACTTCAATACCCTTGCTTGACACAATATGGCCTAAGAAAGCCAAGGACCTCAACCAAAATTCACCTTTGCTAAACTTTGCAAAAACTTATTGGTCCGTAAAGATTTGCAATACGATCCTCAAATAATCAATATGATCATTCTCACTTCTTGAATATCAAAATATCGTTGATAAACACAATCACAAATATGTCAAGATACTGTCTAAACAATCTATTCATCAAGTCCATAAATGCCGCCGGAGCATTAGTCAAACAAAATGACATTACTAGAAACTCATAATGACCATATCGAATTCTAAAAGTCATTTTCAAAATGTCTTCTTCTTTCACCCTCAATTGGTGATAACCCGACCGGAGATCAATCTTAGAGAAATAACTTGCCCCTTGAAGTTGATCGAATAAATCATCTATCCTTGGGAGAGGATACTTATTCTTAATCGTCACCTTGTTCAACTATCGATAATCAATAAACATACGAATGGACCCATCTTTCTTTTTAACAAACAAAATCGGAGCACCCCGTGGAAAGATACTTGGTCGGATGAAACCCTTATCCAACTAATCCCTCAACTGTTATTTCAACTCATTAAGTTCCATCGGAGCCATTCTATAAGGAGGAATAGAAATAGGTTGCGTATCGGAGAAGGTCAAAACTGAAGTTTATTTCCCTTTCGAGAAGAATACCGGGTAGGTCATCTGGAAACACTTCCAAAAACTCATTCACAATGGGAACTGACTCAAGACTAGGGGTTTCGGAATCCATACCCCTCACCCTAACTAGATGGTACAAACAACCCTTAAAAATTATCTTTCTAGCTTAAGACAAGAGATAAACTGACTCTTAGTCATAGAATCCCCCCCCCCCTTCCATTCTAGGATAGGCTCATTTGGAAACTGAAATTTGACTACATGAGTTCTACAATCAATAAAAGCATAACAAAAGTGCAACCAATCCATACCAAGAATAACATCAAAGTCTGACATATCTAGATCTACCAAGTCAACAAGAGTAACTCTATGGGATAAGGAGACAGGACATCTTCTATAGACCTTCTTAGCCACCACAGAATAACCAACAGGGGGAGAACAGAAAAAGGTTCTAATAACACCTCGGGGAGCACATAAAACCTCATGGCCATAGAAGGTGTCACAAAGGACAAAGTGGCACTGGGATAAAGTAAAGCATACACATCTAACTGAAAAACTTTTAACATACTGGTCACCACATCCGGGGAGCTCTCTTGATCACTTCTAGTTTGGAGAGCATAAAATCAGTTTTGCTTAGGAGCATTTGCACCCGAACCACTTGGACCGGATGAACGGTAGGTTTGAGCCCTACGATGAGTATCTCCCTAATTCTTAGCAACCGAAGGACAGATCCTTATCTTGTGATCCATCTTCCCACACACAAAGCAAGCATTGGAATCTGCTAGACACTTACCCTCATGGTTCCTTCCACATTTAGTACAAGTAGGCATCAAAGAACTATTACCATCTCCTTGAGGTTTAGGGTTAGACACGCCTTCATTGTTAGACCTTGGAGGAGCATTAAAAGAACCTTGCTCGGAGAATTTGTCGAAACCTTGAACGACCCCGTCCATCGGACCTAGAATATGAAAAGTTACCATCATCCGTTCTTGCCCTCTTTGCCTCCCTAGATCTTTCCTTGACCTTTTCTTCCTCGAGTTGTTGGACATGCACCATAAGATGAGAAATGTCCATGTCATGGACAAGCATAGCGGTGTGGCATTCTTTGACTACCATGTCGGACACTCCTGATACAAACTTACTCATCTTAGCCCTACGATCCACCACAATAGAAAAGGCATATTTGGATAGTTGAGTGAACCTCAAAGCATACTCCCTTACACTCATATTTCCTTGCCGAAGGTTAATGAACTTGAGCACCTTTGCCTCTCTCATCTCTAGAGGGAAAAATCTATCAAGAAAAACACTTTTTAACATTTTCCATTCTATGGGACCCACTCCTTCCAACCTTGCTTTTGTCCATTAATTGAACCAAATCTGAGCAACCCCTTTGAGTTGATAAGCAGCCAATTCTGCCTTCTCTACCGGAGTCACTCCCATAATAGCAAGTATGCTCTTGAGGGTCTTCCTCAACTTTGGAACCATAAAATTCCGGAGGGTTCATCCTTGTAAAATCCCTCACTCTTGTTGTCATCGTACCCACATTTGGGTTCACGGGGACTACCATCTCCCTATTGACTTGGGCCGTCACGGCTTGAGCCAACACTTAGCAAGCTGACCTAAACTCTGCATTGGTTACATTCTTAGCCAAAGGATCAATTGGAGCTTGAGGAGGATCTTAGGGAGGAACTTCTTGACCCTCATTGTCTCCTTGAATCCTTCTAGTACTAGCCCTTCTAGTAGTCATATCCTGAAAACCATCGGGTTAGGATTAGGAGAAAGGCTTATAGAGGTAATCTTGATGGCACGACTTAGAGAATGAAGAAGCGAGGTTTCCTACACATCGAGTAGCCTCTTATTCATAAATGTGGCGTGTTTCACACTTAGGAACAAGACTCTACTTGACATGATTTGAGACATCTTAGAACCATTCTAAACCTTGTCCTCTGATTATCAAGTTTGTCACGACTCAGGGGTACCCTAACAAGGTGTACAAGACCCCGAGAGGCCTCATACAAGACACTTAGCATATCGCAACATAAAGTAATAGAAATTATGTAGAAATTTAAACATTTAAAACAATCAAAGTCTTTATAAAATGAGCGCAAGTCTAATACAATTGTCTCAAACCATCTAAACACTTGAATCAATCGTGGGACATAGCCCATACAATAGTCCCATCATGAAAGAAAGAAACATAAGGAAATATTGATCACATCCTCGAATATAATGAGGATTCACCAAATCTTCACTCCTTGATCAACTATGAACCTAGCCACGAGCGTGAGAATCAATGTTGTCGGACCCTACATTTTGATAAGAAATGTAGGCAAGAGTATGCATTAGTACAAACATCTAATAAAATATGATAGCTAGCATACACAACATGAACATAAGTCATCATCATAATAAAGGAGGAATGCTTCACACGCAACCTCTACTTAACCTTACTCAAGACTTGGGTCATCCGCCTCTAGTCATGTTTACATCATGGAAGGCATATCAAGCAACACTCCAAGCTAATCATCTTCATAACATCATTCACATTAGCCATACTTACTTTTAAAGACATGGGTATTTTCCTCCTTTCCTAATTTACAAAGGCTAATGGGTATTCGCCTCTTGCTTTAGTTACCTTAAGATCACGGGTACTCGCCTCTACATCATTTCATAAGGATCATGGGTACTCGCCTCCATATCCATTCATCATATTAGGAACATAGGGAATCACCTCTTGTTCAATTCCAAGGAGTATAGGAAATCACCTCATAGCCTTCTCATGTGGGGGTCAAGGGTAGTCACCTCTAGCCTCATCATTTACATAGTATTTTAGTCTAGATTCATTTTAGATGAGCAATCCTTTCAACCTAAAATCATGCATGTGAGAAAGCCTTTCACATTCATACAATAATGCTTAGCAATTCATTATGGGAAGTATCCCTTCCACACATCAACATCAATAATCAACAATTCATAGTCTAGGCCCTACTCTCAAGGCACTACATCTCATGATCATCATTTATGCTTTACTCGCAAGAAATTAACATCATATTCATCATATATGCTTCAATCTCAAGCAATTCTAATCTTAATTCATCATTCCTATAAGAACATATCTAAACCCATAGAGTTTCCCTTTAAGGCATCAACCCTAGTTTATCAATTCTACGTTAAAATCATGAAATAGGCATGGGTACATGTAATTTCATCCTAAAAACATGTAATCCTATCAATTCAATCATAAACAATCATAGTCCACTCAAATGGATCAACATTCATCATAACCCACGACATTGGAAGAAACCCTAACTAGAATTGGGGATTTAGACTTCACAATTGGAGATTTCTAGGGGACTCCATGGGAGGAAGGATCCCATGGATGAAAAGCCATCATACCTTAGTCACAAAGCCCACAAAAGCTTGAAGATTAGGAGACTTTACCTTTACCTAGCTTCAATATCTTCCTTCTTCTACTACCTTCTAGAGAGAGAATATTTGAGAGAGAGTTTGGGGTTTTCTTTTGGAATTTGAGAGAATGGCTTGTATGAGTGAATTTAGGGGCCTAAATTACATATATAGGTGGTCTATACTTGGGTAAAATGATACCACTTCAATTTAATTAATACCAAAAAAAGACTCAAGTACCCTTAAAATTAACCGCCAGGCGCGACCTACGGAACCCCGACCGACGGACCGTCGACTGACCTACGCTCCATAATGGTCCATCGTGGTCCATGGTCAGAGAGTTTTGGGCCATACAACGGTTTCTGGACCACATGGCGTGGACCCATCTATGGTTTGTAGGTCTCGCCATGGTCCATGCCAGGACCAATTTAGGTGGCCCTCTCCACGACCCCACTTACGACTTGTGGCTTTACCCATGGCCCGTGGTTGGGCCCTCGTGGATGGCACCTATAAGTCTTGAAAAGATGTTATGCTCCTTCTTTCGAATCTGGGGTGTTACAAAAAGATATACTATGCGGAAGCTAAAAACAATGGCTAATTGAAAATAGGGAATACCCAACTAGTTTTATGTATGAATCATAATAAGATTTTCATATCAACTTAAAGATAAACTTAACAAGTCAAGTTGATTCTACTACAATGTCTAAAAAGCCTCTAACTAAGTTGAGTTGCTGGGACATACCCCTTTGCTAACTCTAACAAAACTGAAAACTGAATAAAAAGACTAAAAATGAAAAACATGTCTATTGTCCTCGAAGTATGAGGACTCACCACTGAAGTTGCTGAATGCAGACCGAGAATCAATCTAAGCGTAATTTGGATGCTAAGTACCTGAACCTACATCATGAAAGGATGTAGTGCAGGGTATGCGTCAATGCTTGGAATATACTGAGCATGTAGGATATATATACTAAGTTGAACAACTGTATATAAGTTGAACAAGCATAACTGAACAAGAATGTAAATACTGAAACATACTGAAAAGCTTAGTTGAATGCAATGACCAAGTACAAATCATGAAAATAACATGTTGAACTGAATGCTGAAGTATATATTGAATACCTAGTCAAATGCACTAAGAGTTTGATTGTGGGAGCTACTTTTAACCGACATAAACCACGTCAGCTAAACGTGGAGTCCGATGAATACAGCTCATCGAGAGGACCCAATATACCTTGCTAGGGGTATAAAGGCATGATTATGTGATCACTAAATTTGATGCCCAACATAGGGGACATATACTCCTATGGAGGCACGTAGTTTTGGGACTATAAGGGTATGATGAACCCTAGTCCAACTCAGTGCTAAGTCTACTCCCTACTAATTATGTATATGACACAATTATAACTGAAATACCGGATAGCTCAAAATACTGACAGGCAATCTGAGAATGCAACATTTATGTAATGATAATGTAACACTCGAAATCTAGAGCATGATTATCTATTTAACTGACCTAGTAAGTATAATTCATGAACTAAAAGAAGTTATACAACTAGGGTCTAAGTTTCATGCAAGGAACTAAGCAAATATTCCAAGAAACAAGCTAATTCGATTTAGGATACTACAAAAGCTAAATCACAACAAAAATCCAAGCGTGTAGAAACCTTAGGTCTAAACAGGATATAGAAAATCAAGGATCTGACTAAATTCTAGGGACCTAGTGGATGAAAGGAACCCACTAGTGAAATCCCACATACCTGGTTACAAAATCTACGGAGAAATCCTTTGATTTCGGGCTGAAACTTGAAGAAAAGTTTATGTGTGTTCTTGGGAAACTGGCTTCTCTTTCTTCTCCTTTTATTCTAAGTTTGGATGATTTTTGGTGAATAAAGGTCCTGGGTAAGTCTGACTAAGTTATTAAGCTTAAACTTAGTAAAATGGCATAGTTTAGGCATTAAACGACGTAGTTAAAGGGCCCCAATGCATAGGAAAAATACCGAAATGACCCTAACTTAAAAGATGACAAAAGCCATCCACGGAGGGACCTACGGACCGTCGTTTGGACTACCAACCGTCATCTGTGATCGTTGTTCGTGGTCTGCCCAACAAGGCTTCACTAAAATGAGCATAAATTTTTACTCTGAGATGGGATTTTAGCAAACTCGATGGCGTTGGACAGAGGATTCAATTATCTTTAATTTAATAGGTCATGGGCCACCTAATTCATTCTGTACTAAAAGATATGACCGTTTGAAGTTGACCCAACAGTCATTTCCCTCTAATTGGTTGTTGACCCTCACCTACGGTCCGTAGGTCCAACCACGGACCGTCCTGGTCGACCGTGGGTAGGATCAGAGACCATCAACGTTAGGTGCCAACCGACGGACCCCAACCTACAGACCATGTGTAAGACCACGGACCGTCGGTGGCTTCCGTGGTTCTGGCACCACATCCTTGAAAGCTGCATTTTTTCTATCATCTCAAAATTCGAGGTGTTGCAAACATAAACCATAATTTTGGGGCTTCGAACATCGGACCCCAACCACAGACTGTGGTCTTACCAACAGTCCGTTGGTCAGGCCGTGGTTCTTGGCCCTCAGACCACTGCTAGGCATGCCAACCACAGACCACTCCGACGGTCTGTGGTCCCTTCTATGGCAGTGGGTGGCCGGCGTGAGTTTCACCTAAAATTTCTGGGAGTTGGTTTAATTTCCCTTTTTCGGATACGGGGTGTTACGATATCTCCCCCTTGGGACCATTCTTCCTTGAATGAGATTTAAACTGGTCCTAAAAGAGTAGGGGAGGAACTAACAACCCAACCTAACAATTCAACTTTATCAAAATGCATATAACCAAGAAGGAACTATCGACTCCATGCTAGGACGTTCTCAGAACATCATAAGAGGGGTGAAACTAACTCAAATAGCACATCATGCATGCATTGAACAAATCAAGGAGAAAACATCAACTCCAAGCTAAACATACTCAATGCATCATAAAGAAGTACGAACTACATCTAGCAACCCAATATGCATGAAATTTCAAAATTACTCATGTTCAAGGAAGAACTACCTTCTCCAAGCTAAAAGCAATCTCAACACAATCTCATGGAGCCTTTATGCAATTTACTCTCAAAAATCATAGCTAAAGCATGCTCATCAATTCATCTCAAGCAGTCTATAGGCAACTCATACTCAATGCACAACAACATGAGGAAAATAAATCAAATAAGTCATTTTTTTCAAAACTTAAGCTTTTTCATGAACATGCATAAATCAGGAAATCATGGAAACACATAAGTCACATGACTCCAAAACAAAGATCAAACCATGAGGAACTCATTAGCTCAAGCTAGAGTAGGAGTAGAAGGAAAAAGATGAGGATATCGGGATATCGGCCTCGGCCTCCCAAGTATAACCCTCAACTAAATGATTCCTCCACAACACTTTCACGGAAGCTACTTCTTTATTTCTAAATTTCTTGACTTGTCAGTCTTAAAATCTCAACCGAAACTTCCTCATAAAAAATATTCTCCTTCACTCCCAAACCTTCTAAGGGAACTATAGATGTCGCATCTCCAACACATTTCTTTAACATGGATACATGGAAAATAGGATGCATTGATGCCATCTTATTAGGCAAATCTAATTCATAAGCAACCTTACCAACACGTCCCAAAATATGATATGGGCATACATATTAGGGACTAAGCTTCCCTTTCTTACCAAACCTCATTACACCCTTCATGGGTGAAATTTTCGAGTAAACCCAATCATGAAAATCAAACTCTAGATCCCTTCTTCTCACATCGGCGTAAGACTTTTGCCGACTTTGAGCCGTTTTCAACCTTTCTCTTATAAGTCAAACTTTCTCAATGGCCTCATGTACCAACTCGGGACCTATTAGGGCAACTTCACCCACCTCAAACCAACCTATACGAGATCTACACCTCCTACCATATAAGGCCTCGAATGGAGCCATATTAATACTTCAGTGATATTTATTATTATAAGCAAACTCAATCAATAGAAATTGGTCATCCCAATTACCCTTGAAATCAACCAGACAATCCCTTAACATATCTTCCAATGTTTGGATAGTACGCTTCGCTTGCCCATTGGTTTGGGGTGAAAGGTCGTACTAAGCTTAAAACAAGTACCAAGACCCTTTCGGAAAGACTTCCAAAACTCAAAAGTGAATTGGGTACCATGCAACTTTTCCATTTCTCTTATGTTCAACTTAGCATAATCCTCCACTGAATAGGAATCCTTTACGGGAATAAAATGAGACAATTTCATCATCCGATCTACTATAACCCAAATTGAGTCATGTTGTCGCCGGGTGCGAGGAAAACCAAGAATAAAGTCCATATTCACATCTTCCCATGTAACACTCCGGAAACTAGTAGGCTTAGCTAGAGCTTGACGGTAGGGTTTGAGCCTTGAACGTACCTCCCCGTACCTTAAAATTCATGTTTTCGTGGTAGAACGTCAAGGCCTAAACTCCAAGGACCAACAATGGGTCCTTGAGGAAAAGCCCTTAAAAGACTGTCTGGTAGTGACCCACGGAGGGCACCCACACCTCGTGGGTCAACCCATGCTCCGTGGGTAGGCAGTCATGATTCAAGGTTGCAGAATCAAACCACAGACCCCGACCCACGCTTCACCAGCACAGGCCATGGGTCCAACCACGGTCCGTATGTGAGGGGGTCGTGGGTCACAGTTGGAAAATAGTTTTTGGGAATTATTTGAGGGGTAGTTTAGGTTTTTCATTTTAATTAGCTATTAAATGACGTTGTTTTGTATTATTTTTGACTAACTATATAAGTGTTTTAAGCCCCTAAACTAAGTCATCTAAATCATAACTACCAACTTCCCAAATCAAAACTTGTTTTCCTCAAAATCTTCTCTCTAGAACTCCAAGGAGGAAGAAGAAGAAAGTCAAGCTAGGGTTTGAAGTAGATCACTTTTTCACTCAATTTCGTGCGGATTCTTCATCAAGGTATGGTATTCCTTCATCCATGGATAGTCTTCATCCATGGAGTCCTTCCAAACTCAATTTTAAACCAGTGATTTCCCCCGAAAGCTAGGATTTTACTCCAAACCATGGATTCCTTTTCAAAAACGTTTCTATTGATCTAATTAATTTTATATTATGCTTGATTGTTGTTTTGTTATTGTTTTATGATGAAATCTCCCAAGAATCCATGAAATCCTATATTTTCCCATTTGATGCCTCTGTGATGTGGGTGACTTGATGAAGAAAGAATACTATGAGATTGGGCTTGTAGTAATTTAGTTAATTGAATCATATTATTATCCATATCTAATGTTGTAAATCTAGATGTTTTGGATGGAATGTGATCCTTGACCCAAGAGGGGTAAAACATGAGAATTATACATGAATGTGGACTCATTGTATATGCTTTATGAACATGATTATAATCTAATCGTTGTGTTCATTGAAAGGTCATTCTCATAAACACATAATGAACATGATGTGAAAGTTTTTCTCACAATATGATGATTCTATGGTTGAAATTCCATTCTCACCTATTGAATCTATCAGATATATTATGAATTATGTCAGATAGAATGCCTTGCATGCGAACTTAATTCAAGATTAAACATGTAATTTTGGGAAGTAATTCTTAGCACCGAGTGGATATGGAATATGAGATAGAGGCTCTCCCGTTAAGTAAGGTCGGGTTTCTAAAAGTAATCTCATGAGATTGAAGCTCCCCTTGTAAGTAAGGTTGGGGTTTCTAGTAACAATCTCCCTATCTCATAATTATGTGCCCACATAGGTCTTTAGCTAGTGGATCCACCTAAAAAGCTAATACATTTTAGTTCTACCTTAGGCAAGTAGGACACTTCTTTTCGGTGTGGGGAATGACACCGGATTCCATTCTAAGCTCACATGGTCTATGTTGGTTAAGGCTTATTCCCACCATGACAAGAACATGAAGTAAGAACTATTATTCCTCAAGAGGCTCTACTTAGTGTGTGTGGGGGGGGCTATGGGACTTCATGCATGCATTGCACAAGTAGGCTTTGTGAGTGGTTGTGGTGTGGTTCTCTTATGATGTGAGTATTTATGTAAAACACATGTTTATGACTTGTTCTCTTCCATTATCTTCTAAATGAGGTTTTTACTTAAAAATTGCATACATTCAACAAAATATCCCTTTTTGGCATGTTTTCAAGGGTTTTATGCATTAATATCATACTTAGTGTATTTTTGTACTAACACATATTTCTTCTACATTTTTCAATAAGTGTAGGTTTTGGTTCTTGAGGTGATCTCCCCTTCCTGGTCAAAACTTGGATCGACTATTCACCATGCTTTTGGTGAGTCCTCATGCTTCGAGGACGGATGATGACTTTCTAGTTTCTTTCCGTGTATTTCCATTTGAGAACTATGTTGTAAGGGCTGTGACCCTATTTTGATACTTTGATTGTAATAGATGGCTAATTGAGATAAGTCTAGACTTCCGCTTTCTTTTATGAAAATTGTTGGACTTGAAATGTGTTTTTACTCTATATTGTTCTAATTCATTATGTTGTGATATGCTAAGTGTCTGACATAGGCCTTTCGGGGTTCTATGTGCCTTGTTACGTCTAGGGGGTACCCTTTAGTCGTGACAAACTTGGCAATCAGAGTAAAAAAGGTTAAGAATGATTCTAGGATGATGTCTCATAAGCCACGTCGAGTGGAGTCTTATTCATGAGTGTGAAGCACGCCACATTTATGAATGAGAGGCTACAAGATGCTTAGGAAATTCCACTTCTTTCATTACTCTTAGTTTTGTGCCTTAGAGTTTAACTCTATAAAGTCTTCCTCCTAATCCTTCTCTTGTATCTTCAGGAAATGAATACACGAAGGGTTAATTCTAGATGGGTGGGAGAGGAGAATGTGAATCAAAGAGTTCCTTCTCAAGATTATCAAGCTCCGATCAATCCACCTGCTATGACAGATGTAGAGGTTAGGTCGGTTTTTCTAATGTTGGCTCAAGCCATGACGGCCCAAGCCAATAGAGATGTTGGGACTCATGCGAACCCTAATGTGAATTCCATGGCTTCTAGATTGAGGGATTTTTCTAGAATGAACCCTCCCAAGTTTCTTTGCTCCAAAGTGGAAGAGGATCCCCAAAGGTTTATCGATGAGGTTTGCAAAGTGCTTGATGCTATGGGGGTGTCTCAGGAGGAGAAGGTGGAGTTATCTGCCTACCAACTAAAAGATATGGCTCAAGTTTGGTATCAACAATGTAAGGGTGAGAGACCCGTAGGAGCGGGTCCGGTAGGATGGGAATCATTTAAATCAGAGTTTCTTGATAGATTCTTTCCCCTAGAGTTGAGGAAACGAAAAATGCAAGAGTTCATAAATCTTCAACAAAGGGGTATGAGTGTGAAAGAGTATGCTCTAAAGTTCACCCAACTATCCAAGTATGCCCCAACCTTAGTGGCGGATTCGAGGGCTATGATGAATAAATTTGTGATGGGAGTGTCCGACTTGGTAGTCAATGAATGTCGTTCGGAAATTCTTATTTCAAGTCTCATGGTCCATGCCAAACAAATTGAGGAACAAAAACTCAAGCAAATGAATAGGGAAGTGAAAAGAGCTAGAACCGGAGATCAGAATTTCTCCAATGCTAGGTCCGATGGAAAAGGGAGACAAAGGTTCATACAAAGGTTCTCCAACCAAGACTCCTCTAGTGCTCCAAAGGTCAACAAGGGTAGGGTGTCTAACCCTAAACCTCAAGGAGGTTATGATAGGGGAACTACTATGGCAAAACCTACTTGTGCCAAATATGGTAAGAGGTATGATGGTAAATGCCTAGTCGTCATGGGTGTTTGTTATGGTTGCAGTAAGAGTGGTCATCAATTGAAAAATTTCCCAACACTTACGGCTAAAGGGAGATAAGATAAGCAAACTCCTCCATGCGGTTCAAACTCCAATGCCCAAAAGCAAAACCATTTTTATGTTCTTCGATCCCGAGATAACCAAGAGAGCTCCCCGAATGTGGTGACCGGTATGTTAAAAGTATTTTCTATTGATGTATATGCCTTGTTAGACCACGGTGCTACTTTGTCCTTTGTGACACCCTTTGTGGCCATGAAGTTTGAAATACTCCCGAAGTGTTAGTAGAACCTTTTTTAGTCTCTACCCCGATTGGTGACTTGGTGGTGGCTAGGAAAGTTTATAGAAGTTGTCCCATTCATTGTCCCATAAAGTTATTTTGGATATGGTAGAGCTAGACATGTTAGACTTTGATGTGATTTTGGGTATGGATTGGTTGCATGCATGTTATGCCTCAATCAATTGTAGGACTCGGATTGTTAAATTCCAATTTCCAAATGAGCCTATTTTAGAGTGGAAGAGGGTGAATTCTATCCCTAGAGGTCAATTTGTTTCTTGCATTAAAGCTAGGAAAATGATCTCCAAAGGTTGTATTTACCATCTTGTCAGGGTGATGGATGTTGAGTCCAAAACCCCTTCTCTAGAGTCGGTTCCGATAGTGAATGAGTTTTCAGAAAATTATCTCGATGATTTGCCCAGTATTCCTCCCGAGTGGGAAATAGATTTTGTTATTGACCTTTTACCGAATACACAACCTATCTCCATTCCTCCTTATAGAATGGCTCCGGCCGAGTTGAAAGAATTGAAAGAGGAACTAAGGGATTTGTTAGACAAGGGTTTTATCCGACCGAGTATCTCTCCATGGGGTGCTCCAGTGTTGTTTGTTAGAAAGAAAGATGGGTCTCTTAGAATGTGCATTGATTATAGTCAATTGAATAAAGTGACCATCAAGATTAAATATCCCCTTCTAAGAATTGATGACTTGTTTGACCAACTTCAAGGGGCTAGTTCTTTCTCCAAAATTGATCTTCGTTTGGGTTATCACCAATTGAGGGTGAGAGGGGTTGATATTCCCAAGACGGCCTTCCAAACAAGATATGGTCACTATGAGTTCCTAGTAATGTCCTTTGGTTTGACTAACACTCCGGCGGCATTCATGGACTTAATGAATAGAGTGTTCTGACAATATCTTGACATGTTTGTGATAGTGTTTATTGATGATATTTTGATCTATTCTAGGAGTGAAAATGATCATATGGACCATTTGAGAATTGTCTTGCAAGTTCTTAAGGACCATCAATTTTTTGCAAAATTTAGCAAATGTGAATTTTGGTTAAGGTATGTAGCATTACATGGTCACATTGTGTCAAGCAAGGGTATCAAGGTGGATCCAAAGAAGAAGGATGCGGTCAAGAGTTGGCCTAAACCCCTAACTCCCTCGGATATTAGAAGCTTTTTGGATTTGGCCGGTTACTATAGGAGGTTTGTTGAGGGGTTCTCCTCTATTGCTTCTCCTTTGACGGCCTTGACTCAAAAGAAAGCTAAGAGTGCGTGGTCGGAAGCTTGCGAGAAGAGTTTCCAAGAATTGAAGGATAGACTTACTTCCGCTTTGGTGTTGACCTTACAAGAGGGTACAGATGGTTTTCTTGTATATTATGACGCCTCTAGAGTGGGTTTGGGATGTCTCCTTATGCAAGATGGTAAGGTGATTACCTATGCTTCAAGGCAACTTAAAATACATGAGAAGAATTATCCGACACATGACCTTGAATTGGTGGTGGTTGTGTTGGCCTTAAAAATATGGAGGCATTATCTATATGGGGTGCATGTTGATGTGTTTACCGATCACAAGAGCTTACAATATGTATTTAGTCAAAAGGACTTGAATCTCTGACACAGAAGGTGGTTAGAACTCTTGAAAGATTATGACATAAGTGTCCTTTACCACCCCGACAAAGCTAATGTGGTAGAGGATTCCCTTAGTCGATTGTCCATGGGTAGTGTGGCTCACATAGAGGATGAAAAGAAAGAACTGGTTCGTGATGTACATAGGTTGGCCCGGTTAGGTGTTCAATTAGTGGATTCCTCCAAGGGTGGCTTCATGGTCCATAATGGCTCCGAATCTTCCTTTGTGATGGATGTGAAGTCTAAATAAGAGCTTGATCCTATATTAGTTGAATTGAAAGAGTCGATACTCAATAAGTCCGTTGAGGCTTTCTCCCAAGGGGGAGATAGGGTTCTTAGGTACCACGGTCGATTATGTGTTCCGGATGTTGATGGTTTGAGGGACGAGGTTCATAGTTCTCAGTATTCTATTCATTCGGGGGCCACCAAGATGTACCGTGATCTACGGGAAGTCTATTGGTGGAATGGTTTGAAGAGGGATATTGCGGGATTTGTAGCCAAATGTCCTAATTGTGAACAAGTTAAGGTTGAGCATCAAAGGCCGTGAGGCTTGTCACAAAATATTCCTATTCCTACTTGGAAGTGGGAAGATGTGAATATGGACTTTATTGTGGGTTTGCCTCGTACTCGAAGGCAACATGATTCTATTTTGGTTATTATAGATAGGATGACAAAATCAGCCCACTTCATTCCCGTCAATGTCTCTCATTCGACGGAAGACTATTCCAAGTTGTATATAAGTTAGATAGTGAAGTTTCATAGGGTTCCTTTATCGATTATTTCAGATCGGGGTACTCAATTTACTTCACACTATTGGAATCTTTCCAAAAATAGCTTGGTACTAAGGTTAAGCTTAGCACGACTTTTCACCCCCAAAGCGATGGGCAAGCGGAGCGTACCATTCAAACACTAGAAGATATGTTGAGAGCATGTGTTATAGACTTCAAGGGTAATTGGGATGATCACTTGCCATTAATAGAGTTTGCCTACAATAATAGTCACCACCCAAGTATCAATATGGCTCCTTTTGAGGCCTTGTATAGTAGGAGATGTAGGTCTCTGGTTGGTTGGTTTGAGGTAGGTGATATTGCTCTTATTGGTCCCGAATCGGTTTTTGAGGCTATTGAGAAAGTCCAACTCATTAGAGAGAGGTTAAGAATGACCCAAAGTCGGCAAAAGTCTTATGTCGATGTTAGAAGAAGGGATCTAGAATTTGAAGTTAATGATTGGGCCTATTTCAAAATCTCACCCATGAAGGGTGTGATGAGGTTTGGCAAGAAAGGGAAACTTAGTCCCCGATATATGGGCCCATATCAAATTTTCAAACGTGTTGTAAAAAAATTTCCTATAAGTTAGATTTACCAAATGAGTTGGCTCCGGTTCATCCGGTATTTCATGTTTCTATGCCTAAAAATTGTATTGGTGATCTGTTGTTCATTATTCCCTTAGAAGGTTGGGGAGTTGACGAAAATCTTGCATATGAAGAGATTACGGTAGAAATCCTAGATCGGCAAGTTAAAAGGTTGAGAAACAAGGAAATAACTTCCGTGAAGGTTTTATGGAGGAACCACCTAGTTGAGGGTGCTACTTGGGAGGCCGAGGCCGATATGATGTCCCGATATCCTCATTTTTTTCCTTCTACTCCTATTCAGGCTTGAGGTAACTAGCTCCTCTTGAGTTTTGGTGTTTTGGGAGTCATGTATGATATATGTGTTTTCATGATTTCCTTATGTTATGCATGTTCTTGAGAAATTCATGTTTAGAAAGAAAATGAGTTTTCATGATTTATGTGTTCCTCATGTTGTTGTGCATTTTAGTATTATGTTGCCTATTTGACTTCATGAGATGTGATGATGAACATGTTTTGCTATGCTTTTGAAAAGAATTGCATATTGGCTCCATGATGTTGTGTTGAGAATTATTTTAGTCGGAGAAGGTAGGTTCCTCCTATGTTATGAGAAATGTTGAGTTTCATGCATATTTGGGTTGTTAGATGTAGCTCTACTACCTTGTATAGCATTGATTATGTTTTGAGATGGAGTTGATGTTTCCTCCTTAGAATTGTGCATTATTTTGATGTTTCATGCATAATGGGCTGCTAGTCTTGAGTCTTTATTTCCGTAAGGTGTCTACGCCATCATTCGAGGATGAATGTTCCCAAGGGGGAGATATTGTAACACTCCAGAAACTAGTAGATGTTAGGGTTAGAGCCTTGAACGTACCTCCTCGTACCTTAAAATTCATGTTTTCGTCTTAGAACGTCAAGGCCTAAACCCCAAGGACCAACCATGGGTCCTTGAGGAAAAATCCCTTAAAAGACTACCTGATAGTGACCCACGGAAGGCACCCACTCCTCATGGGTCAACCCACGCTCCATGGGTAGGAAGTTGTGGTTCAAGGCTACAGAATCAAGCCACATACCATGACCCACGCTTCACCAGCACGGGTCGTGGGTCCAACTGGGGTCCGTAGGTGAGGGGATCGTGGGTCACACACCTCGAAAACAGTTTTTGGGAATTATTTAAGGGGTAATTTAGGGTTTTCCATTTTAATTAGCTATTAAGTGACGTCATTTTGTATTATTTTTTACAAACTATATAAGTGTTTTAAGCCCTTAAACTATGTCATCTAAATCATAACTACCAACTTCCCAAATCAAAATCAATTTTCCCCAAAATCTTCTCTCTAGAACTCCAAGGAAGAAGAAGAAGAAGAAGAAAGTCAAGCTGGGGTTTGAAGTAGAGGGCTTTTTCACTCAATTTCGTGAGGATTCTTGTCACGACCCAGGGGTACCCCCTAGACATAACATGGCATACTTGACACCGAAGGGGTCGCATACAAGCCCTCAGCATATCATAAACATAAAATTCATAGAAATGATGCGGAATTTAAAATTTTCTTTACAAATCGAAGTCTTTCATAAAAGAAAATGGGAGTCTAGACATTGTCTCATTTAGCCATCTAAATACAATCGAAGTCTCAAAATACGGACACAGCCCTTACAATAGTTCTTAGATGAAATTCTAAAAGAAACTATTAAGTAACGATACTCATCCTCGAATCTTGAGGACTCACCAACTAGCAAGGAGAATGACCTATTCCAAGCTTGAACCAAACCTTACACTTATAGAAAATGTAGAAATATGGGTTAGCACAAAATGTACTAAGTATGGAAGCCATGCATTAAAATCCTTAAAACATGCATAAAAGGGACATTTTAGTTGAAATCATGGTATATGCCACTTTTGACCATCATCTTTGAAATAGTTGGATATTGTAGCGCATAAGACAAACCATGCACAATTCATCATAACATAAAGAATATCATCATAATCACAAGCATAGTCTCCAACACAACATAATGAATACTCCAATCTTCACAAGACATAGTTCACATGCATAATTACATACCAAGATCATATCATCATAATAGAACTATCACATAAGCAACCCTAAGCCATACTTGTGCAATGCATAGATAGGATCCCATAATCCTATCAACACTAAGTATCTCTTCTAGGCCACCTTGGTCATGCATAACATAAGTTCATATATTTTCATAGCAAAACACTACAAGAAAATGCACTTAAAGCTACAAAATACATTATAGCTAAATCTGAAATTTTTCGTGGCTAAATGCTTTAGCCATAAAATATTTTTTCGTAGCATCCGTGGCAAGATGTAGGGTGGCTAAAAGTTAGCTACAGACTTTACATGGTATGTGGCTAAGGACTAATACTTATAGCTACTAAAAATTTGTGTTGTATCTATAATAATAAAAAGTTCTTGCTATAGAAGATATACTTATAGCAAATATGTTTACTCTTTTGCCACAATATATTAAATCTATAGCAATTTTTATATTGTAGAGACAATATATTCTATTGTGGCAAATGTCTTGATTTATTTGCTATGAAAACTTAAAATTTGTGGCTATTTTATATTTTTAATCTTGTGGCGATGATACTAGTAATTAGCTACAAATTAGAAAATTTATAGCTATAAAATTAAAGTGTTTGCTACAAATATTCTTTCACAAAGCTAAGAATTCAAACTTTTTCCATGACATACAAAAATTGTAGGGAATTTTCAAAAAAAATCTATGAAAAGTGAAAATGTATCGCCCTATTTTGATAATTACATACAAATTTAGTCATAACTACAAAAATCATTGCTACAAATTGAAGAATATTGTCATAAACATTATTAATCACAAGAATTTTTACAATGTAGCTAAAATTAGATCTCAATAATTTTATTACATTTTTGAGATTCTAAAATAATTCTCAAGTTACTTACAATTGCATTTTACAATTTTGAGAATAGTCATAATATACAATTCTGATAAGACATCATCTTGTTTGAGTCCAAAGTAGCATAGTCTTCTCCTATCTCTCCTTTAATCTTCAATTGCACCTTATATAGCTTGATCAACATCGATCCCAATTTGTCATTTATATGCTCTTATTCCATAAATATGCCTATCAATAATGGTAAATATTTTAGTACTAAAAATATAATGATTTAGAATTTCAATGAGAAAAAAATAATTGTTTATGATAATAAAAATTTGCAAACATGTTTAGCAAATAAAAAAAAAAAAAAACAAAACACAAAGTAAGCAAAGAAGTAAGCAAACCCGTAACTTTTAAATTTCTTAAAACCTGTAGATATAGATCTCAAATTTATTTTATATTAATAAAAATATACAATCCATTATAATACCCATTGAATCAAGCTATGAAAACAATCTCTTGCAAAAATATAGAATATAATTGTGTATGAAAAATTATTTGTGGTTCAATCTTTTCTTGAACCTTTCAATAACAGAAAATTCAGGATATACAATTGAGTAAAACAAAAACAAAAAACTCATATCGTAAAAACTTATCTCATCTGCTTGGAGAATGCTAGGTAAAACCTACAAAAGAAAAATTAACAAAACATTAGAAATAAAAATTGAACAAAAGACTTGGATAAAAAAGGGTGAGGGGAGGGGTGGACAAGAAGGATATGGGAAGAGGGGAAAGGATATGTAGGTTTTTGTTAATTGGGTTTTAAAATATTGGGGGGAACTTTTGATCTTTCGCAATTTTTA
>JAJOOR010025468.1:0-15537 GCA_036250505.1 Solanum acaule | reverse complement strand
AAAAATGAAAAAATCTCCAACAACTCTTGAATTTTGATCAATTCATTTATTTTGAACTATAAAAAGAAAGCTCAATAATTTATTTTTTGAAATGAAGGGGGTGGAGTATAAGAATATATAAATTAATAAAATAAATAGATAGAAGGATTTTTTTTATAGAAGTACCAAAGAAAATGGCATTGGCCTCATTATTTTGTGCATGTGGTCTATATTCACTGCACCAATAAACAATAATAGACAAGATAATAATAAAGGGGATCTTTCTCTTAAGTAAATGATGTTCTATATGTGGTATGAAATTTGAAAATACATTCAACAAAGAGGAATAAATGAATTAAGTATGTGACAATGTGAAAATATATACTCCCTCTATTTCATATTAACTTATTTTTTGGGATTTTTTTTATTAATCAAAATAATTGAATTGGTCATATACTTGTATCTATATCAGAAGTAATAAGTTTCTCTTTTAACCAAATCGTCGAAGATATATAAGTGACAACCCCCTTAACCAAACCTCCACATGATGGCTTGATGCTATCAAACCTCATTATCTGCACACAAAATCATGGAAGAACAAAGTGCAATATCACAAAGTGGCATTGGAATGATACAAGGCGTGCAACATATCATTTCCAAGAAAGTACTTAACTGGAATGAAAATTAATGCTACCCAACATATCATTCTCACGTTTTGTTTCTCTTCATTAGTCATGAAACATGACTTATTTTTCAATAATATTTTCATATCGTCTATATAAATGGTATATGCACTAAATAAAAAGACTCATCCAATATATACTACCAAACATCTCTTTGCTTCAAATATTTGTAAACATGCATTCAGTGCTAGCTTTCATTTTAATAGTATCTATTTCTACTGCTCTTTGGTTGAGTTTCTATCCCATATTGTTGAACAAAATGATTTGCAAACTTAGTAATTCATGTGAGTTTGTCAGTTTCCGAAGATAACATTAATCTCGAGAGATATTACTGTTCCTTCCTACCAGGAGTTGCTCTTCATTCTTGAGGATGATCAACAATCACAATTTTAAATACCAGGAGTTGCTCTTCACCATTACCATCACATGGCTTCTGGCATTGCACATACATCTCGTGCGTTATATGTGTATTTTGTACATCTTACGTGTATCTCATATCAATTCATACATAATATTTTTTTAAAACCACAAATATATTGTTATACATCCACGTGAAGCATAATGCAATTTAATAAAGAAATCTGAAAATACGTTCTAACAAAAGAATCTGAAAATGTTTGGATATATTGTAGGGGTATTTTCGTATATGACCACTCAAAATAGTTTAATTATACTTCATAGCTATAGTTTGATTATTACGATTCTTAGCTACACGTAGGAGAGAGGCAAACGAGATTGGGAGAGGGAGGAGAAAGGCTAGCGAAAGAGGACAAAAAGTGGAGAGAGATGAACGGTATATATATATGTCAAATAAATTGTATATATGTAAGTTGTAACTAGTATACATATGAATTTGTATATTTGACTAGCGAGATTGAGAGAAGGAGGAGAGGCGAATGAGATTGAGAGAGGGAGAAGACGAATGAGATTGAGAGAGGGAGAAGAGGGGGAAGCAAGAGAGGGCAGAGAGGTTAATTGTATTTGTATATCTGTCATATAATTATATATTTATATGTATAATTTGTATTTGATAATTTATATTTGTATATGTATAAAAGAGGATAGAGGCGAGAGAGAGGCGACGTAAATATAGCTAAAATTAAGTTGCAAGCTGTGATTAATTTAAACTATAGCAATATTAGCTAATTAACTAGTATATGCTTGCTTATCAGCGTAATTTTTTTCTATATTGTATTGTTTTGGTTGTCGACGTTATATATTGCTACACATCTAACTTTACATTAAGACATTTATTGCAACCGAAACTTTCATTCCGTATTATTGCAATTTCATGCTAGAAAGTTAGTTTCATGTCAACACATCACGATCTGAAGAATAATTTATGATATTATAAAGAAAGGTATTATGATACATGACAAATTAGTCACAATTTTTTATTGTAGAAATTGCAGAAATGAAATGTTTAACACATTTTGCTTAGTCGATTAACTTTTATTACTGATAGAGAAGAAGGATGAAAAAAAGGAAACAATATTATAAATAATTGTTAGCTATATATGTCTTCACTCTTTTAATAGGTATATTAGTAGTCTTTAATTAATTGCTACTACACTACTCTTAAGCAAATCACATGCATGCATAATTTATGTTGATATCAATAATCATACTCTATATAAAGAACAACAAAAAAGAGAAGATACACTAAAAACATTACTCATCTAATACTACCAAGCATTTCTGCCTTTCAAATTCTTGTAGTAACAAATATTTGTAAACATGCATCCAGTGCTAGCTTCCATTTTAATATTTACTTATACGGCTCTTTGGCTGAGTTTTCATCCCACTATTGCTGAACAAAATGATTTGCAAACTTACATAATTCATGTAAGTTTGCCAGTTGCCGAAGCTAACATTAATCTCAGGAGATATTACCGGTCCTTCCTAGCGGGAGATACTCTTCATTTTGAGGATGATCAATAGTCACGAATTATTCACCCTTACCGTCATGTGGCTTCTGGCTTTTCAGCCAGATTATCATCGGATAAAGTGAAAGAAATGGAAAAGAAAGTCGGATTCATCTCAACAACGCCACAAAAAATTAATGTGCATTGCACGTACATCTTGTGCATTATATGTGCATTTTGTACATTTTATGTGCATCTCGTATCAATTAATACATAATACATATTTTTAAAACCACATATATATTGTTATACATTCACATGAAGTATAATGCAATTTAATTAAGAAATCTGAAAATACGTTCTAACAAAAGAAATGAATTAAGGTGATAGATATGACATAGTATCAGCGTGCATCGCACGTATATCTCGTGCGTTATATGTGCATTTTGTACATCTTACGTGCCTCGTATCAATTAGTACATAATATTTTCTTAAAACCACATATATATTTATACATCCACGTGAAGTATAATGCAATTTGATAAAGAAATCTGAAAATACGTTCTAAGAAAAGAAATGAATTAAGTAAGGATCTTGTGCGTTATATGTGCATTTTGTACATCTTACGTGCATCTTGTATCAATTAATACATAATATTTTTTTAAACCACATATATATTGTTATACATCCACGTGAAGTATAATGCAATTTGATTTGAAATCTGAAAATACGTTCTAACAAAAGGAATGAATTAAGTAAGGTGACAGAAATGACATGTAAACATTAATCCAAAAATATATTCCGAAAATAAGAAAGAAAACGAAATAGTAATAATAATTTTGAGGTGTGATGTACCACTAAGGAGATCCTTGATGGCACGGTGTATTTCAAATTTTTTGTTGGTCAAATATATCTTAAACTTAACATAGATTTAAAACTATTTCATATTAACTTATTTTTGAGATTTTTTTATTGATCAAAATAATTGAATTGTTCATATACTTGTATCTATATCAGAAGTAATAAGTTTCTCTTTTAACCAAATCATCGAACATCATATAAGTGACAACCCCCTTAACCAAACCTCCACATGATGGCTTGATGCTATCAAACCTCATTATCTGCACACAAAATCATGGAAGAACAAAGTGCAATATCACAAAGTGGCATTGGAATGATACAAGGCGTGCAACATATCATTTCCAAGAAAGTACTTAATTGGAATGAAAATTAATGCTACCCAACATATCATTCTCACGTTTTGTTTCTCTTCACTAGTCATGAAACATGGCTTATTTTTCAATATATACTCCATATATATATATATAGTAATTTGTTCATATCGTTTATATAAAGGGTATATGCATTAAATAAAAAAACTCATCCAATATACACTACCAAGCATCTCTTTGCTTCAAATATTTGTAAACATGCATTCAGTGCTAGCTTCTATTTTAATAGTATTTATTTCTACTGCTCTTTGGTTGAGTTTCTATCCTACTATTGTTGAACAAAATGATTTGTAAACTTACGTAATTCATGTAAGTTTGTCAGTTTCCGAAGATAACATTAATCTCAAAAGATATTACGGTTCCTTCCTACCAGGAGTAGCTATTCATTCTTGAGAATGATCAACAATCACAAATTATTCACCCTTACCGTCATGTGGCTTCTGGCATTGCACGTACATCTCGTGCATTATATGTGCATTTTGTACATTCTACGTGCATCTCATATCAATTAATACATAATATTTTTTTTAAAACCACAAATATATTGTTATACATCCACGTAAAGCATAATGCAATTTGATAAAGAAATCTGAAAATACGCTCTAACAAAAGAAATGAATTAAGTAAGACAACATATGTGACATTGTATCTGCGTGCATTGCACGGACATCTCGTGCGTTATATGTGCATTTTGTACATCTTAAGTTGGCAACGAAACATACTTGTTTGGATGCATGATTGTTATGTTTGGATATATTGTAGGGATATTTTCATATATGACCACTCAAAATAGTTTAATTATGCTCCATAGCTATATTTTGATAATTACGATTCTTAGCTACATGTAGGAGAGAGGTGAACGAGATTGGGAGATGGAGGAGAAAGGCGAGCGAGAGAGGACAAAAAGTGGAGAGAGATGAACGGTATATATATATATATCTGTCAAATAAATTGTATATATGTAAGTTGTAACTGTTATACATATGAATTTGTATATATCTAGCGAGCGAGATTGAGAGAAGGAGGGGAGGCGAATGAGATTGAGAGAGGTAGAAGAGGGGTGAGCAAGAGAGGGTAGAGAGTGGAGAGAGGTTAATTATATTTGTATATCTGTCAAATAATTATATATTTATATGTATAATTTGTATTTGATAATTTATATTTGTATATGTATAAAAGAGGATAGAGGCGAGAGAGAGGCGACGTAAATATAGCTAAAATTAAGTTGTGAGTTGTGATTAATTTAAACTATAGCAATGTTAGCTACTTAACTAGTATATGTTTGTTTATCCGTATAATTTTTCCTATATTGTATTGTTTTAGTTGTCGACGTTATATATTGTTACACATCTAGCTTTACATTGAGAAATTTATTGTAACCGGAACTTTCATTCCGTATTATTGCAATTTCATGCTAGAAAGTTAGTTTCATGTCAACACATCACGATCTGAAGAATAATTTATGATATTATAAAGAAAAGTATTATGATACATGACAAATTAGTCACAATTTTTTATTGTAGAAATTGCAGAAATGAAATGTTTAACACATTTTGCTTAGTCGATTAACTTTTATTACTGATAGAGAAGAAGGATGAAAAAAAGGAAACAATATTATAAATAATTGTTAGCTATATATGTCTTCACTCTTTTAATAGGTATATTATTAATCTTTAATTAATTACTACTACACTACTCTCAAGCAAATCACATGCATGCATAATTTATGTTGATATCAGCAATCAGACTCTATATAAAGAACAACAAAAAAGAGAAGATACACTAAAACATTACTCATCTAATATTACCAAGCATTTCTGCCTTTCAACTTCTTGTAGTAACAAATATTTGTAAACATGCATCCAGTGCTAGCTTCCATTTTAATATTTACTTCTACTACTACTTTGGCTGAGTTTCCCCATCCCACTATTGCTGAACAAAATGATTTGCAAACTTACATAATTCATGTAAGTTTGCCAGTTGCCAAAGCTAACATTAATCTCAGGAGATATTACCGGTCCTTCTTAGCGTGAGTTGCTCTTCATTCCGAGGATGATCATAGTCACGAATTATTCACTCTTAACGTCATGTGGCTTCTGGCTTTTCAGCCAGATTATCATCGGATGAAGTGAAAGAAATGGAAAAGGAAGACAGATTCATCTCAACAACGCCACAAAAAATTAACGTGCATTGCACGTACATCTCATGCATTATATGTGCATTTTATACATCTTATGTGCATCTCGTATCAATTAATACATAATATATCTTTTAAAACCACATATATATTGTTATACATTCACGTGAAGTATAATGCAATTTAATTAAGAAATCTGAAAATATGTTCTAATAAAATAAATGAATTAAGGCGATAGATATGACATTGTATCAGCATGCATCGTACGTACATCTCGTGCGTTATATGTGCATTTTGTACATCTTACGTGCATCTCGTATCAATTAGTACATAATATTTTTTTAAAACCACATATATATTGTTATACATCAACGTGAAGTATAATGCAATTTGATAAAGAAATCTGAAAATACGTTCCAACCAAAGAAATGAATTAAGTAAGGATCTTATGCGTTATATGTGCATTTTGTACATCTTAAGTGCATCTTGTATCAATTAATACATAATATATTTTTTTAAACCACATAAATATTGTTATACATCCACGTGAAGCATAATGCAATTTAATTTGAAATCTAAAAATACATTCTAACAAAAGAAATGAATTAAGTAAGGTGACAGATATGACATGCAAACATTAAATGAAAGGGAAAAGAGTCAAAAATGCCCTTAAACTATGTGAAAGGAACAAAAATGTCCTCCATCTATAATTTGGCTCAAAAATGCCTTTATCGTCAATATTTTGGTCAAGAAATGCCTTATAGTTACAAAATGGGTAAAAAATGCCCTTTTCCGAATAAATATATATTTTTTCTTTTTAAATACATCTTCTTCCTAATTAAAATATTATTAAAGAACACTATTCTTGTTTTCTTTGTTCTAAAATTACTTTAACAAATAAAAACGTAGGAAATATTTTTTTTCTTCTTAATCTCTTTTTATCAATAAAAATAGAATAAATTCATGTACCCTTTCGACATATAATATATGTCATATATAAGAATATAGTATACCCATCATTAATTTATATTTATATAACAATAAAAAATAATGATAATAAATAATAAATATTTTCATTTTTCATTTTTTTCTGAATTGAAGTAGGATAAATATTTGCTAATTTTTTTAAAAAAAATATTATTTGAAAAAGAATGTGTTAATATATATATATATATATATTTATTTATTTATTTGGAAAACGAATATTTTTGACCCATTAAATAACAATAAGGGCATTTTTGAATCAAAATATTGATAACAAGGGTATTTTTTAACCAAACTACAAATGGATGACATTTTTGTTCCTTTCGTATAGTTTAAGGGTATTTTTGAAACAAAGTATTGACGATATGGGCATTTTTTAACCAAATTATAAACGGAGAATATTTTTATTCCTTTCATATAGTTTAAAGAAATTTTAATCCTTTTTTCTAAATTAAATAAAGTAACCAAACAATATAATAAATGAACTAAATTTTAATCCATAAATTATTCTATTTAATATCGCCTAGGTGCTAAATGTTAGCTTAAGTATAATTTAATGGTCAACAAACCTAAAAATAATTTTAAAAAAAGGTTGAAGGTCATGCCTGTTTCCCGTCACGTCTATCAAATCGCCGCGTGATCTCGCCTGATCCATTATCAACCACGCACCATCTGACGACACCCTTTTTTTCATTAATCATTTCTCTTCCATGGAAGGGACAATACGGGAAAGAGGAGCGAGATCAATCGACCTAATCACTTTGCTCTTTTATAAGTACTACTAGCAATCTATCCCATAGATTCTTACAAGCTGTATAATTTACTGCAACAATATTGCTTCAAATATGGCAGAGTTCAGCGTGACAATGAAACTTCTAATAGACACGAAAAGAAAAAGAGTTATGTTCGCTGAGGCAGGGAAAGAATGTGTTGATTTCTTATTTCACATTCTGGCCTTGCCAATAGGTAGTGTCATTAGGCTTCTCACTACTAAACAAATGGTTGGGTGCTTGGGAAATTTGTACGAGAGCCTTGAGAATCTGGACAATATGTACATTCAACCAAATCAGCAAAAAGACATCCTCTTGAAACCAAAATCAGCACAAGGCGCTGGTTCAGTCCCTCTGTTGTCCCTCACTAACTCTCCATCTGTAAAACAGTTGTATACATGCCCTAGTCGCTGTAGTTATGTGGCTTAGTATTCTCGAGCTACTTGTCCTTCGTGTTATGGATCTATGAGCTCACAACTGAACTATGTCAAACCTGCCGCAGGGAATAATGTAGTAGCATCAAATGGAGGTTTGGTTAAAGGGGTTGTAACTTATATGGTGTTGGATGATTTGGTTGTGAAGCCTATGTCTACTATTTCAAGCATCACTCTGCTCAATGAACTCTGCGTTAAGGATGTGGGTGTTCTCAAAGAGAAAGTTGTTACTCTGGGAATGGATGAGGTATATATAATTGTTTTCCTTTAATTTCTTTGAATATCTGTTACACAATTCCAACTTCAAAATATATGGCCAAAGTTTACCAATTGTTTTGGCATTGAAGTCTTCCTTCATTTGTTCTTGTTTCCTTTTTTTGTCAGGCTTTGAAGATGCTGAAGTCTTCGCTGCAGTCCAAGAATGTCTTGACCAGTGTCTTCATGGACAGCAAAAATGAATAAATGCCTTCCATGATGTTCCCCTGTTTTGAGAATGGAACTTCCATAGTTTGTTCTGGTTTGCTAGATGGTGTCTTTTGCTTTAGTTTCCTAAGTTGTTGTGTGGAATGATGTCTGTCAGCTTTACCTCCTTTTTGCGTTGCAGACTTGTTTTGTTTGTCCATCTAGATATGGACTTGTGTATATATTAGTTTCAATCTTGTCTTTCTTGTAAGTATTATTCATACCTTGGTTTAATTTGTCATAAGTAAGCTTTTAACTATATCTGAGCTTGGAAGAAAAGTTCATACTTTACTGCAGGAACTAAGAATACAAACAGAATATGAAGATCATGTCATAATCAAAAAAAATTAAAACCGGAGATTGAACATCTTCAATTAGAATGTGCTTAACAAACCGTCCAGAATTTTCAAGAGCCTTATGACTTGTATCCACTGAGGATTAATCGTATGGGCTCCTTCTTGTCAATGATTATACAAAAATCCATACTGATAATATAAGGACGTTATGATGCATATTGTTAGTTCATATATATAACTAGTGAACAGTAAGTGATGGGTGAAATTGATACCATCTCCATTATAGCTATCTTATTAAGATGTTCATAATATATCTGATTTCATGAAACATAGAAATTAGAGCCCGATACATCTCAAATTTCTAGTTATAAATGTTTTTGCAATCGGACTGGTTGTTATCTATATATTCAAGATACAAAAATGCAATAACAAAAGAGAGACAGAGAACAAGAAGATGATAGAATAAGGAGTGATAAACAAGAATCTAGTAGACACCCACCAAATCTTCACTTAAAATATATGTTAAATTTATAGCTAAATTGCATCAGAAAGGAAGAGGAAGAAGAAGGAGAAGAGCTGTATGTTGGACAGAAGTAAAAACAAAAGAGACTTTAGGTGAAATTTTTAGTTAAACATTTGGTTTAATGGTTTGGCAACTAGGTAGGCGTCAAAATCAGTCGATAAAACCATGCTCCCTCAATCTATTTATGTTTGGATGGATTAATAACTTGTTTATTTATCAACAAAACTCATTTCAATCTTGTTTGTTGAAATTCAAAGAATAAATTTGTGTTTGTCTGTAAAAGTCCATTCACCTGAACTTCATACAAAAATATTTGAAACTCAACATCATATATGCCTAAACCTTATGCAAACATGACCTAAGCTCTGCCATATATATGTTTGAATTTCATGCAAAAATATATCTACTTCAGGTAAACATATTTGAAGTTTGCTTGTTTTCAAATAGGATAAGGATCTAAAAAATACCCCAACTTTAGTCGAATTTGCTTGCGATACTAAACTTTCATGAGGACCTATTACCTCCCTAGACAATTTATACCGTATTTTAAACATATATATTTGCCCACGTGGACATAAAAAATAATGCAAAATTATAAATAGTAATGCGTCTATGTGGGCACGCACATATATATACCTTTAAAATACACTATTAAATAGTTTAGGGGGTAAAAAAATGCACTATTCAATAGTCTAGGGAGGTAATAGGTCCTCATGAAAGTTTAGTATCGCAACAGCAAATTCGACTAAAGTTGGGGTATTTTTCAAACTCTTATCCCTTTTCAAATTGTCTAAATTTAGGTTTTGGCAAACCGAACTTCAGGCAGTATAATTAGGGGTGTACAAAACTGAACCGAAAACCGAATCAAACCGCAAACCGAGTCAAATCGGAAAAAAACCCGACTAGTGATTGGTTTGACTTGGTTTGGTGTTGGAAAAAAATTCCGACTATATTTGGGTTGGTTTGGTTTTAACTAAAAAACATCAACTCGAGACCAAACCAACCCGACATTATATATATAATTTTAAAATTTTATTTTATACATAAAAATATTTACTTTGATATAATTTTAAAATATTTCTTATACTTTTTCACAGTTTTTATCTTTTAATATATTATTTCAAGTTTGAAACTTAGAATTTTGAATGGTTCCATAAAGATTATAGTTCATAGATGTTGGTAATTATAATTAAACTTAAATCAAAATCAAATTAATACTAATGCAAAAAGAAAATCAATTTAACACTAAGAATGACAATAATATTGAATATTTATTCTTTGATTTTACATTAGTTTAGACAATTAAAGTACATAATCTAATTTTAATTTCCTTTAATCTTTAGTCATGTAACTAATACTTATTAAACTTATTTTCGCATGATTTAGTACTTTTAAATTATGATCATTTTCATTATGACTTGTTAATTTGCAATATTTGTTTTACACGATTTCATTATTATTTTATTTTTTTGGATATTTTAGTGTCATTAATCATATCATTGTTTGTGTTGTATTCTTAAGAAACACCTTAGATAGTTGTATTTTGATAGGACTGAAGAAATATTTGAAGTACAAGTAAATTATATGTTTGTATGAATACTTTAGCGGAAAAACCCGAAAAAATCCGAAAAAACCCAAGGTTGAAAAACCCAAGTTTTATTGGTTTGGTTTGGTTTATAGATTTAAAAATCCGACACAAATGATTTGGTTTGAAATTTGAAAAACCCGAATCAATCCGACCATATACCGCCGTAAGTATAATACTGTCTGAGGTTCAGTTGCGACCTCCAATTTCAGACAAGATTTTTGCAACTTCAAAATCCGTATATCTAAAAGTTATTATCCCAAAAAATGATAGATTTGCTTTACGAGTGTAACTTCAATGGTGTCCCTAAATCAGATTTTACGCACTTTGCCCATGTTTAAATTCGCTGGAATTTGGGTCTAGGAGGCCCACTTGACAGGCTTAGCTATAGTGGGTGGGCTAACAGTGATATCCCTCTCCAAGTTAACTCTCATAGGAATGGAAAATCAACATTTTGCAACCTTTGGGAGATGGAGAAGTTTCTACCACATTTAGCTAATGTTTGGTCATACATACATATTGGATTATATTTTAAAATTTTATCCTTTTTTTTAATCGGTTAGGGGTTGTCTAGGGTTAGTTTTTTTATTAATTAAAAAAAAAACAGAAACCTCTTCTTTTTTTTAATCAGCTAGGTGGGGTGTCTAGAGCTAGTTTTTTATTAATTTAAAAAAAATAGAAAATCTTAAAGAGCAGAGTACAGGCAAAGGAGGCTAGGCCTTACGTTAATTTTATCCTTAAATATTTGTTTGTCTATAAAAAAATTCTAACACATTTAGCTAACGTTTGGTCATAGATTTTGGATCAAATTTTAAAATTGGGAAGAATCACTTGCCTATTTTTTTTTTTCTCCATTGAATTTTGAACCTGAGAATTTAGGGTTCTCAACTACTTCATTGACCACTAGACCACACTCATGAGTGCATTTTTAAGTAACCCAATAGATAAAGTACATTACATAGTCCATAGTTTGAGAAATTTCACTTTCATTCAAAAAATCATTTCTTTGTCACGTAAAATGCATGTTCAAACACAACTTTAAGTTCCAAATATCACAGCTTCAAAAACTCAAATTTTTGAGTTTCAAACCTCAACTTCAAAATCTATGACCAAATGTGAGGTTAACAGATGGATCCAACATGTGAATTGTGACCCTTATCTTTAGACCAAACACACTTGAGGGTTAGGAACCTAGAGAAATCATACTTATAGGTACTTATTTTAATATGGGTACAATCTGTAAAACGACTTTTAATGTTTAGTATTACTAGTATATACTATCGAGCAATCAAATAGACCAAAAACTTTAGTCATTAGGAATGGGTATTTACCAATTCCAAGTCGTATGTACGCAAGCGTATCTATGCAAGTTGCAATGCAAATCTAATAGTAAAACACTGCCAGCTACATGTTGTGTCAATAATTGCATTTCTTATTCTTCTTTTTAAAGTGATAATGGCACTAACCATTCATATTTTACAACACACTTGAAACAAGTAGACAAGAGAGATGATATGATTGCACTGCTAGGGATAAGTGTATCCATTTCTCAATTTGGGATGTCAACCAATTAAATTAACTCCAACATCCAAAAGTTCGATGCTGCTTTATGTCATAAATAGTGTTTTTATGACCCAACTTTTCTCACTTACGTGTTCGTTCGAACTCATTATTATTTTTTATTTTTTTAAAAAAAAGGACCCAAAGGGTCAAGATTTTTATTAAATAAAACGTTACTCATTATTGATATATATCCGTACTCATAATTTACATCAATCATATTAAAACCTATCACATAATATGAGATTGTATGCTAATCAATCATTTATTATGTTATCAAAGTTTATTCGCAAACACATATCATCCATCTACTAGTTTGATGTAAAATAGTTGAACTTTTTAATTACCCATTCATATATATCAAGCCCTAACATAGCGGAGCCAGGGGATTCATCCGAACCCCCTTCGGACGGAAAATATTACTATTATTTATACATGGTTAAATTTTTGTTTTTATTTATATATAGTAGATGTCAAACCCTCTTCGATTAGTTACTTCGTCAAATTTTAAACCCCTTGTAAAAAATTCTAGTTACGCCACTGATCGAAGGAATTCTCATAGCATCAACATAGAAGTGCCAACTACCAAGGGTCATTTGATCCAATATAAGGTTATCCTCAGTATAATTTCGGGACAATCATCCTGAAACTATAATTTCACATTCTGTATGAAATAATTTCAAGATTTTGTTATATTTTGATTTTAACTAATCGTTTTTTTTCGACAAATTTAATTTTAATTTATACTGTATGGTTCAGGAATCAAGTAGATGAGATTCATGTAATATAAACAAGTTCACAACATACGCCAAAATTTATAATCAAACGCCCATCCTGCTAACATCTTTGTTGATATTTTCGTTAATTATTTAACTGTTTCTTTAGGCAACCGTCACTAAATAGGATAGATATGATATCCTAGTGAATATTAGTAGTAAAATACTAGTAGCATTATTGTCTAGCAAATCATAATTCTTTATTTAAACCCCCACTAGACATGAGATAGCATAAATTATGCCAGCCCAAGACGATGTGGATTTGTTGAAACGATTAAACCCATAATCGTTAAATAAATATAAAAAAAGTTGAAAGGAACGGGGTAATTATAAAATTAAAAAAATAAGAACTTTCATAATCAAGTCTTAATGTAGGCCTGCATTCAGCTTCTAGTTAATTAAGTAATAATTATAACAAAAATAAAATCTCTCAATTGTCTTCTGCTAACTAATCCAAAAGGTATCTCGTTAACAGCACCAAAGGGGCTCTAGCTAGATTCAAATCCAAGTCTCGCGGTGATTTCTCTGGCTTGTACCAGCAGCACAATAACACTCCTATGCTCCTTATAGGTCTACTGTTAATTATATCATAATTTATGTCAGTTTCTCAGAATAGATATACATATATACACATGATTTTTTTCAAAGTTAACGGATGCACGTGCCTCAGCTATAAGGGTGGGTCCGCCTCCGAACAGCATCCCTTGGTGGAATTCTGTACGTCCAATGTAATAACAAAGTAATCCATGTTGTCATTTTCATCAAATTAAACAAATTAATCTATGTTGTCATTTTAATACTGTTTTTATGTGAACAAATAACAAGAAAACAAGCTATGTCGTCCTATTAATACTGCATTTGTATTATCAAACTATTTCCTCTATTCATGTTTGTCGCAGATATCAGCGACTTCGTATTCTTTAATTCAATTTAATATAAGAAAAGAAACAGGATTATAATTATCATCCTCCAATAATATAGTAGTTACTAATCATGATTGGTTAAGGATAAGCAACATCCATTGGCCTTATTTGCTTAGAAAAAAAGGGATTATTATTTTAAAATTCCAACACTTTTAATCACCATGATTGGTGATTAAACGACCTGATTAATTTGTATTTATGTTAATATAATAATACCAAATGATTTACTGAAGCATGCCTTAGTTAATTCTCTTAGTACGACTATGGAATTGACCAATTAGTTAAATGACCCTAAAAAACAACATACTCAGTGTAATCTCACGAAGTCTGGGAGAGTAGAAGAGATCTCAATATAATAATGAAAAAAAATCAGTAGTTAAAATGTTACCATTCAAACAACTGTTATCTGGTTGAGTCATCCTTGCTCTTCCATTAGCTGTATCTACAGAAAAGGAAGACATTAGTTAGGGTTACGTGTTTCTATCATGTTTCAGTTTCTAATATCTTGCATACAATTGATTAATGGATATTCACATCATAGTAATTACTAGGCTCTTGTTACAGCCTAAACTTGTGGTTAGATTAGGTGTCACCCTGATTTCATGAAATAATTCAATAGTTAGATAACAATAACTTCCTCATGCACATCAACATCCAGAGATTGATGAAATTCAAAAGAACAAAGTATAGCAAGATGTTAAGTGTTAGTACAAAACCATGTTCTTATAACCTTCACAACCAACCTTGAATGTTACAAAGTCACCATGTGATCAAAAGAATGAAAGTATCTCTTTGGTTTTCCAAAGTAAGAAAGTATTAGTTCAAAGTTAAATAGAAGATCTTAATCCAACTTGCATCATGGCTCACATCACCTCCCTTATGATTTTGGCCTCCCAATATCGACTAACTATTTTTCATTAACTGTCTTCTTCAATTTTAATATCTTGTTAAACAATTCATTTCTCTTTATTGGTGTTTTGTAGAGCCCACCATAGTATCATTTTTACACACTCAACATCCAAAGAAAACCTAATATCTCTAGATCTCCCTTCTTTACAAATCAAATTTTCACCCTCCTTTCCCTTTATATAAAGGTATACAACACTTTCCTTTAACTTATTAGCTTCCATTACCACTGCTCTCTCTCTCACTACCACCCTCCACCCCCAATCACATGCACTCTGCCTACATGATGATGTAAATTCTGGTTTTCTTCAGTCTTCTTTTCTGCCTCAGTTCAAGGCTATGTAGCTAACTTAGCCGCAAACACCATTCTGTAGAGCAGACTGGATGATGAGAATTTTGCTAGCTGATTCTGACTCAACATC
>JAJOOR010025467.1:0-15863 GCA_036250505.1 Solanum acaule | reverse complement strand
AATATTTTTTTCAAAATTATGTTAAAAAAAAGTACTACAAATCACAATAGCTAAAAATTTAAAATATTTTTAAAATCATATAAAAATTTCAATAACTTCTCAAATTCCATAATATGACATAAATAAAAATAAAAATATATATATATATTGGGTCCCGTGCTGGCACGGGGTCCTATATCTAGTTTATATATATATTTTTAAAATTATTATTATTTTAAGTTTTACAAAAAAAAACTCATATTGTTCATACCATGAGAAAATATTATATTGAAGAATAATTAGTTTCTACTATTGTTTGACTAGTGAATTTTTATAAATTTATGTGTATTTGAAAGTTTATAAACACAAATATTTAGTTATAATATGAATATAGAGATATATGATTGATCAATGTGACGCCTTATGATATTTTGATATTTTATTTATGAACTATAGTTTGTTCATTTGGCAAAATTTTGTAAGACTTAAAGAAATTTTGATGGTTTTCATAATTTGTGGGGTTTAGTGTTTATAATTTGAGAAATCCAAATTGTATATCCAAACAAAATTTCAACTTCATTTATATTCATATCACGATTTCATATCGTATGTCCAGTAAAGTCTGAATTGATTGTTTAGGAATCAAAAGTCAACTCAAGTAGGGTCACGCACTAGGCTATGTGATCTTATTCAGATTGACTTATTTTCTGGATTTCAAGATCTACTAGATTTTATATAAATCCAGTCAACTTTTCACTTGAGTATTGAAATATACACATTTGCTTTAAGCCATTACATTCCCTTTGGTGGTGCCATCCAATTTTGAAATTTTGGGTACCAAAAAGAACCCAACTTGCCAACCACGCTTATATTAATCTTCCACTATACTTCTTCTTCTTCTTCCATTTAATCATAGGTATCTAAAATTTACTGGTCCGACTAATTCATATTCATCCGGGAGAAAAAGTCTCTCTCTCTTCTGTACATTCTCCTCTGAAGTTACTATCTCAGCCGTTTGTATGGAAAGTGAATATGTAGGGTGTGTTTGGTACAAAGGAGAATTTTTTAATCTTTTTCATGTTTACATAGTCAAATATTTTGGAAAATAAACTCTCTAAGGAAAGTAGGGAATAGTGAAATTCCACATTGATTTTGTTTTCCTCACCCTTCAACATACCTCATCGTCACCCAGCTCCTATAGCTCTCATTCCCACCACCCGATACCCCTACCTCCCATAGTATTATTTTAAATTATACACAAATGCTTATAGGATAATGAATTTACTTACCTACGAAATACAAAAAAAATAACTAGAAAATCCACTTATTCTTTAAAAAATATTTTTCTTCGTACCAAACACCTGAAGTATATATAAAAGGATAAAAACCCCTAATGACAAAAATATACATAATCATGAGTAGAAGCACATATATCAAGGATATAATAAATGTATCTATTATCTATATATTGTATAATGCACATTCTCAGCGCGCTGTTGCATCTCACCAATAGGAAAAATAAGCAATTTTATTTTTAAAGAACACATTTTTGCTGTTAAAATGTCAATTGAAATTCTATTGTTAGCCCCATATCAAATATTTTGGCCCTAGGGTTATTTGAGTTTTTTTTTTTTTTTTTGGTCATTTTAAACGGTTTTTACTTGTTTAATTAGGTGACAAAATGAAGGGTTAAAAATTAAGAGAAAACTATGTGGATAAACAAACATATAGTAGTTTATTAGTTAATATAGCTACAATTTAATTAAATTATCAATTGCCACTAACATACAATCATAATTACATGGCCCACGTTCAGAATTTGTATAATTCGGCTTCTAAGTATATAAATCTAGAATTTGTATAATCCGTGTTATATACTAGTGTTTTGATGATTCTCACAAATGTAGGGACTCGGTCCTAGGCAGAGTACTTCCGTCCAAATTCAAAGTGGTGCACAACTGTAAAGCTATCTTTACAGCTATCTTGTCAGGTTGGTTGGTGAGATGTGCAGCGTACTTCACCAATAGGAAGGGCGAACGAAGTTGTTTGTTTAAGTGGTCTAAACCCTTGTTGGTAACTGATATATACAACAATAAACAAACAACATTATTCATTTCAAGAAGAGAGAGAGCTAGCAAGTCTTTTTCAAGAACTCGAGCATCAAAGAACGCAACAAGGGACCTAGTCCCGGAAAGTCTGCGTACGAAAAAAGGATGAAAAGACAGCTGTCAAAAAGTTGTCAACTTTGATTTGGTTGGTGCACAACTTTTCAAACAACAGGCTCTCATCCAATGGCCTCGTCCCAAGGGTTTGTGTCCATTTTGATATAGTCTCTTCTCCAAAACACAAACTTAAGATTTGGCAAACAAAGTTGTGAATTTCTGAAAATTCATAAGCTAAAATGAAAAGGTCATCTTCAAGGAAGAACACTCCTCAAGAGCAACATGGACCTAATAGAGTTGCTTGCGTCTTAGTTGTCTTAGGGTGTATACTTCAGTGCTTACATTGTAAATCTATTCCTAATCTGTAAAGGAATTAGATCGTTGTTCAGTTCGTCTAAAAGTCTAAGTCAGTTGATGTTAACTAATTTAGTGGGCAGTGTTGTATCTGCTTAGTTGAATTCTTAATCATCTAGAGTTAGGTGGTTTAGTGGGCAGTGTTGTATCTGCTTAGTTGAAGTCTAAGTTATCTAGAGTTAGGTGGCTTAGTGGGCAGTGTTGTATCTGCTTAGTTTGCTCTCTTTGTAGTAGAGTTGCTACATTGTGGGGGAAAAGATTTAGAGTTAAATTCCTAGGGACCTGGTCCGTTGACGTATAGTGGACATGTACATTCCAACAATTCGGTTCCTAATGGTATAAATCCAAAAAAAATCTAATGTTATAGATCCAAATTTGTATATGCTTACCTAACTTGTATATAATTATCCTGTTGATACATTTAATTTGTATAATTTTTAAAAATTTCCAAAATGTATAAACAAAATTTGTATATATACTTACCATGTTTGTATATTAGCAAATAAATTATACAAATGATAATACTCATACCAAACACAACTATAACTATGAAGCGTAATTAAGCAAACGGTAGCTAAAAGGTTTGTCAAATTTCATACTATATTTTGTTATTGATGAAATTTCCTCAATTTAGGGAAAATTAACTCATACTCTTTTGCATTTTTTCAGGACGTTGGCTGGTAAACTCACCGGACCAAAATCCTAATTGGCATTCCATGTCATAAAAAATGCTTAGTTGGCTTTCCCTGTCATCCCCCACGTCAAAGTAGCTAACTTTTTCTGCCCTTATAAATAAAGAAAAAGAAAGAGAAAAATCAGTTGAGAACAAAAAATCAGTTAAAAAGAATCGTTTCCACTGGAGAGAGAGTGTTTCGTGTTTCTTCTTCATTTGGGTTGGATTTATGTCTCTCATCAAATGATTCTCAAGGTGAGTGCTTAAATCACAGCAATTTCTTCTTGAAGATTTTTAGTTAAATTTGGGCGAGTACTCTACTTTCTGCATACAAAACTGTTTGATTCACTGTCTCAACCAGAAATAGAATCTCCATTTTCCTTATAATCTGAAGAAGATGAAGAAAGCAAGACGAATTACCGATATTCTGTGTCTTGACGATGAGATTCTTGGGGTTATTTTTTCAAGATTACCAGTTAAAACTCTGCTGCGATTGAAGTGCTTATGTAAGTGCTATTGCGATCTGATTTCAAGCCCCTGTTTTATCACTCTGCATCGCAAGAGGTTTAGTTCAGACCCTGATAACCATTGTATCTTTGTTCAGACTGGGAAGATAATTGTTGAAGGGCTTACTTACTGGGTTGCCAAGGACTTGGATGGAAGTAATGTTCTTGCCTCGTTTGTTTGGAGTATAGAGAAGTTCCTCATAATTCCTTTACCAGAAGAAGTGATAACTAAATCTCAAACTTTTGCGGCCACGAACTATCATGGGTCATTTGCATTGCTTGCATACCCTTCACGCAGCAAATTCAAGGCGCGTGTTGACGTTTGGGTGATTGAACTTGATATCTCTGCAGAGGAGTGTGAATGGAAAAATAAGTACACCTTTCACACGGATTTTGGCTTTTTCAATGCATTGGAGTCTTACTGGTGGAGATATAGTAGTTGAAAATGCTCCAAACATGCCATTCTTGTTCAACCCGACAACAAAACAAATGTGGGAAATGGGAATAAATCCTATTCTTTCACTTTTCAACTATACTGAGAGCCTTGTATCAATTAAGGGTTTCAGGCGTGTCCGCAATCAACTGAAAAGGAAGAGGAAGGCTTCAATTCCAGTAAGACCAAGATTGAGCTAACAGGCACATAGCTGAACTGAAGTAAATGTAGCAATTCCAACATATTATATTCTACTTTTCCTTGTCTGTGTTTCATAAACATTCCTATGATAGTTCTGTATCGGATCTGTCATAAACTTAGGCATTTAAATGTTTAGTAACTGGCCTCATTATGGTCCAAGATATGTACTTTGAGTTGCTATCTGTAGTAAGAAAACTAGCCTCATTTGTCACAATTGTTGATATACAACATGGTGGAATCTCCAAATAGTATAGATACCTTTTAATGCAACTTTTTCTGCTTTATGAGAAGAGAACTACTATTTTTTATTGAATTGCATCTTCTGAGTTTAGTGTTTTGCTTCTTTGAGAAAGTTAGGCGAAACAATTTTGACCTGTAAAACGTGTAGTGTGCCAAGTGACATCTCGGTGTATCTGTAATCTGACTTAGTTTTTATTGAGCTCAAGGCCATATTAGCTCATACAGAAGAAGAAATGACCCCAAGATTCTTTGACTATTATGCACTTTCTTGCAGGGTCCTGTCATCTAGTTTCTGATCAGATATTACACTGGAACTGGACAATAAGCAACCTTTATGCAGTTGTTTTTGCCCCCTTTAACAATATGTTTTTCGCTTCAGATTCGAGGGCTGCTTGAAAGGTCAAACCAAAGTAAAGCTAACAAGATAACACAGGAGGCTCTAAGAATGGAGCCTTGAGTGCATCTCCACGAATGTGTTTGTCCTTCATAAAGTGTGCGCCAGGGGCATAACCATTGTCAAAATGGAACCTTTGTACATAAAATGCTAGCATGAGGCTATGCACCACCCATATGGTCCCCCCCTAGACCATATGGGGATCTTCGACACTCCTAGTAATCTGGGCAGGTGCCATCAAGGCTCATCAGCTTGGTGCGTCTTGCTGTCAGCACACATATTGAAGGCTAGAAGACGGTCACCAAGCGTACTCCCTTGATTTAAATTCAAAAAAGAACCAACCAAAAGTTGACATGTTTTGGTCCTCTTGATGATGTGTTGTATATCTCTCCAGCCTCCGCATCAATCCCTAGATTCCAAGGTCATGAGGGTTCTATGCTTTAAAACAGGTTGGCCACCGACTATACTTCAGGTTTACTCAACCAAATTGGAATCTTGGAAAGTATGGGAAATTTATTTTCGCTTAGAAATGAGTATCTGCCGCTGTGATGTAATTGTTGAAGGGTTTACTTATTGGGTTGCCAAAGACTTGGATGGAAGTACTGTTCTTGTCTCGTTTGATTTGAGTAGAGAGAGTCTCAACATAATTCCAGTACTGAAAGGAATGATAACTGAATCTCGAAGTTTTGAGGCCACAAACTATCATGGGTCATTTGCATTGCTTGTATACTCTTCCCCCAGTGAATTCAAGGCATGTCTTGAGGTTTGGATGGTTGAAGATGTCTCTGCAGAGGCGTTTAGATGGCAAAAGAAGTTCACCTTTCGCATGGATTTTGAGTTTTCAAGGCATTGGGGTCTTACTGGTGGAGATATAGTAGTTAAAAATGCTCCAAACATGCCGTTCTTGTTCAATCTGACAACAAAACAAATGAAAATAATAGGAATAAATCCTATTCTTTCACTTTTCAACTATACTGAGAGCCTTGTATGATTAAGGGTTTCATGCGTATCCGCAATCAACAGAAGGTGAGAAGGAGGAGGAATGCTTCAATTCTACAGAAGAATAAGCAAGATAGAGCTAACAGGCACATAATTGAACTTAGGGATTTAAATGTTTAGTAACTGGCCTCGATATGGTCCAAGATATGTACTTTGAGTTGCTATCTGTTGTAAGAAAATTAGCCAGTTTAATGTGCATTTGTCACAATTGTTGATATACAACATGGTGGAATCACCAAATAATATAGATACCTTTTAATGCAATTTTTTCTGCTTCATCAGAAGAGAACTATTTTATATTGAATTACATCTTCTGAGTTTAGTGTTTTACTTCTTTGAGTAAGATAGGCGAAACAATTTCGACCAGTAAAACGGGTAGTGTGCCAAGTGGCATCTCAGTGTATCTGTAATCACACTTAGTATTTTTTGAACTCAAGGCCATATTAACTCATACAGAAGAAGAAATGACACCAAGATTCTTTGATTAATATGCACTTTCTTGCAGGGTCCTGGCATCTAGTTTCTGATCAGATATTACACTGGAACTGGACAATAAGCAACCTTCATTAATTATATGCAGTTGTTTCTGCCCCCTTTAACAATATGTTTTTTGCTTCAGATTCGAGGGTTGCTCGAAAGGTCAAACCAAAGTAAAAGCTAACAAGACAACACAGGAGGCTCTAAGAATGGAGCCTTGAGTGCATCTCCACGAATGTGTTTGCCCTTCATAAAGTGTGGGCCAGGGGCATAACCATTGTCAAAATGGAACTTTTGTACATCAATTGCTAGCATGAGGCTATGCACCACCCATATAGTCCTCCCTAGACCATATGGGGATCTTTGACACACCTAGTAATCTGGCCAGGTGCAATCAAGGCTCATCAGCTTGGTGTGTCTTGCTGTCAGCACACATATTGAAGGCTAGAAGACGGTCACCAAGCCATACAACCTTATATATGATTTAAATTAAAAAAGAACTAAACAAAAGTTGACATGTTTTGGCCCTCTTGATGATGTGTATATCTCTCCGCATCAATCCCTAGATTCCACTCATAGCTCAAGAACATATGATACTTCCACTTGTGGCATGCATACTGTCCTTAACCTATGATTAGGCCCTTTGGCTCATCCCAAGTCTTTTCCAAAACTCCCAGGATACTCTTGGGAACTGTAATGCAGCGTCTCTCTATGTGCATAGTCTCCTGAATTATTTCCATTTGCCAGATGCTCATATGAAGCTCAACACAAATGCTTGTTGTTTTCACGTGCTATATGTTCCAATAGTACCTGCAACATTACAGGGGCCAAGTATTTGCTGATCAGGTTGCCTGCAACATCACAAACGTACTACAAGGCGCCAACAATAAGTGAGAGTGTGCATCCTCTTGGATTTTAGTCAAGATTGGAAGAAATCCTTTAAGACCCTGTCTCCCAGAGAACAATCAACAAGGTACTCGATGACTCACAAATTCAGCTAGCATGAACACTCGGCTAAATTCATAAACATTGATTGTCAACTTGGAATGCCTTTCGGCTAATTAATCCTAATATGCAGTGGCGGAGGCAGCATGTAATGAGGGGGGTCGGATGACCCCCCTCGGCGAAAAATATTACTATTTATACATGGTAAAAATTATTTTTTAGGTATGTATAATAGATGTTGAACCCCCTTCCACTAGTTCGTGTGTTTACTTTTCAGATTTTGAACCCCCTTATTAAATTTTCTGGCTCCGCCACTGCTAATATGATGGAAACAAAACACACATACTGCATGTGTACTGTTAGAATATTATTTGAACATATATACGTACTTGCCTTCTCTAAGCCCAAGATAATGAACTCTTTGGTACGGACACACGTTTCTCTTGGCATTTTTTCTCTTTGGACATGATATTTTTTTCGCCCAAGTAGGCACATTATCCATCTATCTAGGTGATACTGCTCTTCCCCATCTCGATTAGTGGTTAGATTTGACTTGATTTGGTATTTAATAAAACAGATTATAATTGGTTTGGTTTAGTTTAACTAAATAATAGGATATCATATGCAATTTTTTTTAAAAATATTTTATACATAAAAATTATTTACTGTGATGTCATTTTATAAATATTTCTTAAATTTTTTCATACTAGTTTTTATCTTTCAACACATTATTTTAAGTTTGAGCTTAGAATTTTAAATTGTCCAATAAGTTTTACAATAGTAGATATTAGTAACTCAAATAAGGTCTAAATCAAAAAATCAATTCAACACTACTGCTAACAAAAAAAAAGAGTCAATCCAACTATTGGTTTAGACAGTTAAAATAAAAAGGGTAAATCACATAAATATGCTACATTAAGAAAATATTTCCTATTTATGGCAATATAATTTTTTTAACTAAATATAACAATTTTTTTGAATTAAAAAAGTTGTACAGTTTATGTTCGCCTCTTTCTCTGCCTTTTTTCTCTTCCTCCTATTTTCTTCTTTTTATTCTTCTTCTTCTCGTCTTTTTCTTTTCCATTCTTTCTCTTCCTCCTTTCTTCTTCTTTTTATTCCTTTTTCTTTGAATTTTTCATTTAAAGAAATATCTTCAAATAAGTTTTTGCCTATATTTCACGATTTTTACCCAAAAACACGACGAGAAGAGGAACAGAAATATCAAATATTTGTACAAAATCATGTTTTCAAGCAGAAATTTCAAATCTCTAAAATTACAGGTATAAGAGTTCACCATTGATGGTCATTATAAAGCTTCAAATTTTGAATTAATTATTTGAATTTTACGAATTAGCAATTAATTTTGGATAGATTGTTCCTACAAATAATTGAAAATGACGTTTGGAGTTTATAACTCAATTTTAAAAAAGGTTTGGTTTATCATTGATTTTAGGAGAAATATTATATTGAAGCTCGAAAAGGTAAAGTTTATAGAACTGTATCGCAATTGTATTACAGTTGTATTAGATATGTTTCATAATTGTATCAAAATTGTATTAAAATCATGAATAATACATATTGCAAACTTCACACCATTTTTAGTGATATCAACCAAAATAGTTAATGTAACACACTTGTAATACATTTATAATATAATATAGTCACGATACATTTGTAATACATATTACAAACATCGTTTTTTTCTTAGTGATACAAATCAAAATAATTTATAAGATATATAGAATACATGTTTTATTCATACATAGTACATTTATAAGTAATCCATATCACACACTTCACTACTTTCTTAGTGATACCGACAAGAATAAGTTAGGTAACACACTAATAATACATTTATAAGACATGCACAATACATTTTTAATACATAAGCTATTGTCACTCATTTTCTTAGTGATCAAAATAATTTATAAGACACATAATATAAGTTTTATTCATGAGAAATACATTTATTATAATACATATTGCGACCGTCACTCATTTTCTTAGTGATACAAATCAAAATAATTTATAAGACACATAATATAAGTTTTATTCGTGAACATAACATTTATAATACATATTACAAACTTTACTCTATTCTTAGTGATACCAACCAAATGATTTAGGCAACACACTTATTATACATTTATAATACATGCACACTATAGTTTAAATACATATTACAAACATCACTCATGTTCTTAATGATACAAACCAGAATAATTTATAAGAAACATAAAATACATGTTTTATTCATGAATAACACAAGTTTAATTCAATTTATAGATTATTGTCTTGTCTTTCGTTAGTTACGTTTTTCATTTATTCTTAATTCTCACTTCTACAACTTTAATATAGTGTAATACACTTTTAATGCAAATTTAATTCATTTTGTGGTTTATTATATGTTACTATTATATTACTTATTTAATTCATTATTGATATTAGTTTAATTCACTTTATATATCATTGTCTGGTCTTTCATTAGTTACTTTTTTTTATTCATGCTTAATTCTCTCTTCTAAGTCAACTTTTTTTTCTTCTTCTAATTCAACTTTAATAGTTGTGTAATACAATTTTAAATACAAGTTAATTCATTTTGCAGTTTATTGATTGATTTGTTAGGATTAAATTACTTGTTTAATTCACTATTGATACAAGTTTTATTCAGTTTACATATCACAGAATGCTCTTTCGTTTGCTACATCTTGCATTCATGTTTAATTCATTTTTAATTCAACTTTAATATGTGTGTAATACATTTTAATTCAAGTTTAATTCATTTGATAATTTTTTATGTTTCTTCATTTGTTACGATTAGATTACTTGTCTAATTAATTATTGATACAAGTTTTATTCAGTCTACAAATCATTGACTGCTCATTTGTTTGCTACATTTTGCATTCGTGTTTATTTCTCTTCTAATTCAATTTTAATATGTGTGTAATACATTTTTAATTCAAGTTTAATTCATTTTGTAGTTTATTGGTGATGCTTCGGAACAAAAACATGATTAATTAATTTGATAGTGATTAGCAACTTAATTTTCAGGGACAAATAGAGAAAGAATGAACTCATGAATTTATTCTCCCTTTTAGAGGCATAACCAACTGAATGTATGGCTGAAGATTGTGGATCTTTCAATTATAATATTTAAAAATTGACACCTTGCACAGGGAGGTAAAAAAAAAAAGAGAAAAAGGAGAAAGAGGCGAGACAAAAAAACAGAAATCTAATAAAATACCTAGTATTGTTATATATTGCTATAAATGGTAATAAATAGAGAGTATATTTAAAATAAGTAATTATTTTTTAAAATAGATCCACCCAAGTAATTATTCCAATAAAAAAATACGTAATCTAATTTTTTTGCTCTTTAATGTTTAGTGATGTAATTAATATTTATTAGACTTATTTTAGCATGACTTAATACTTTTTAAATTATGATCATTTTTATTATGACTTATTAATAAGAAATATTTGTTTTAGGGGATTTTTTGTTTTGTTAATATTTAGTGATGTAATTAATACTTACTTATTAATAAGAAATATTTGTTTTATGGGATTTTTTGTTTTGTTAATATTTAGTGATGTAATTAATACTTATTAGACTTATTTTAATATGACTTAATACTTTTAAATTATGATTATTTTTGTTATGACAAATTAATATAAAATATTTGTTTTATGAGATCTTTTATTTTGTTAATATTTAGTGATGTAATTAATATTTATTAGACTTATGTTAGCATGATTTAATACTTTTTAAATTATGATCATTTTTATTATGACTTATTAATGAAATATTTGTTTTGTGGGATTTTTTGTTTTGTTAAAGTTTAGAGATGTAATTAATACTTATAGACTTATTCTAGCAAATGACTTAATACTTTTAAATTGTGGTATTTTTACTATGACTTATTAATATAAGATATTTGTTTTATGGGATTTTTTGTTTTGTTGTATATCTATTGTCATCACTCATTACATAAATAAAAAACCTTCTGACAAAAATATACATAATGAGTACTATATGTCATCATCATATCATATTATATTAAAAGTGGAAAGTTTTCAACTTCAAAGTTGGATTATCATTTTATCCCTATTCTAAATAAAATATCTAATTAATTAAATATTAAATAATATCATATATATTATACTAAATACTTAAAGTGGGAAGGTGTTAAGTCCAAAGTTGAATCAACTTTTAAATGAGAAAGACATTAAGAAAAGATGATAATGAATATCATGGTTTCAAAACCCTTCATTTCTAGAATTAAATTTTAAACTCTCCTCTTTTCATTTTCTTATATTGAATTAAGAAAAACGTTGGTCTTGCAAACTTATAAATTAAGACATTGGACAATATGAGATAAATCATAAGAAATAGTAGTGTTCAATTGTTGATTTCAAACTTTCTTCTTTTATTTGATTCCTTCATCTAAGTTGCTCGGACTCTTTACTTTTGGTGCAACACCCGTGTCGACACGATGTGGGTGTGGGATCTGTGTCCGATTTGGTCAACGGATTTTGGGTACTTTGCCAAAATCGATGGGGAAAGTTTGGACATTTTTAATGATTCCTATAATCAATACAAAAACTAAGGTGAAATTGAAGAAAATGGAATGTCTTTTATATAGAAATTTCTATGTCACTCATTTTCATTTAATCTCCTTCCATGTTTCTCCTAAAGCTCTCCATATAATATCTTATAATTTAGATTTTATAACTCCCTTTTTAGATATTTTAATTATTTTTAGGCGAATCCCCGCACCCGTATCCGTGCATGGATCCGTATTGTCGAATTTTAAAAATTAGATCATGAAGGATCCGACCTCTAGATCCGCACCGTATCGGACACCCGCACCCGAGTCTGAGCAACTTAGTCTTTCTTCATCTATGTATTATCACATTTAATTATATTTATGTTTTTCATTTTTATCCTCTCTCAAATTTCATGACAAAATATAATTATGATTATATGTGAGAAGTCTGATGATTCATTATATTTGTTTGGTAAGAATCTCTTCTTTCTTTACAACAATTTTTAGATTGCATAATATCAATTTCTAAACTCTCAAAATTTATTGATTATGTGGAAGATGTGATGAATACATTATTGTTTGGGACAAACTGTAGCGCATGTTCCCAAAGACTAGTATTATTATAAGTGGGAAGCTCCTAACTTCAAAGTTAGATTACCATTTTGCCCTTCTTTTTTTTTTTTTTTTGGAATTTAAGTAAAAAGAAGTCCAAAAGTCATAACTTTTTAATAAAGAACCATGTCTTCTCTAAGAATTCAATGACTATATTGATATATAACTATACTTCTTCCATAAGAAATAACACACGTAAGTTTTTTTCTTTTAATTTTCAGAAATGAAAGATTTGTTCTTTAATATTGATCAACTTTTGCATTTGTTTATTATCAATATCTTAAAATTGAAAGATTTTCTTATATTATGTATATTGCTCTCTGTTTTCTCTTATTTTTTTTGGTCTTCTTCCTAAGCATTTATATATGTGGTTATATTCTTTTCTTGTATTCAGATTATTTGGAATAATATTATGCCCACTTAACTTTGAAGCACCATGTGATTATTTTTTTTTTATTTGTGCAGGTTCTATACGATTAAAGTATGGATAATAAATAATTTCTTTTCTTTCTTCTGATAATAGTTTCTTTTCCTTTTTCCTGGTAATCGTTATTTCATTATAGAATTGTAGTTTTCATTTATTTTTTTGGGTGAAAATGTTTACACATTACCTTATGAACTAGTAAAACTTAATTTTTTCTGGTTGCCTTTATTTTTTCTATTTTTTTACTTATCAATTGTTTTATATTTTAAAAGTCTCTAAAAAGAGTTATTATTATATTTTTCATAATAAATATTATTTATAGAATAATAATATAATAGTAAATTCATATATATTCATTGTACTTAAATCTACGAAACATAATTTTCATTTTTTGTTATATCAATTTCTGAATTTTCAATTGGTGCATATATTATATTTCGATTCTAAAAGTGGAAAAATTATAAATTGAAAGTTCAATTATCAAAATGTCCATTAAAAATTGTAGGACGTTTTTATCCTTTAATCATGAACAATTTTCTTCATATTCATGTACAAAATTATAAAAACATTCAAAAAATTTACCATTTAATGATAATAATTATTTTTATCAAATTATAATGAATCATCAAAAGACAAAATGAGTTTTGTAGTCTAACCATCACCATATGTAATAGCTATTAATTCTTTGTTTCTTATTTTTTATTTCTTATTTCTTGTAATTCAAAGGGGTAGACAAAAAGCTTTATCTTTATGTATTCTTCTTAATTAAAATAATTAATAATTATTAATTTATGTGACTTTTGTAGAAATTAAAAATAAAAGTTCATCACAACTTTATCAAAAAAACATTACTGACAATTTAAACACTCAATACTTATTTATTACAGTATTTTATTAGTTCTATGCAAGTTACAAATTGTACTCCCTCCGTCCCATTTTATATGGCAACATTTGATCAAGCACGGAGTTTAAGAAATAAATGAAGACTTTGAAATGTTTACCAAATTTTCCTTTAAAAAGTAGACTCACTTTTCTCTCTCCTCATAAATGTATTGGAGTATTATTTTAAGATTAAGTGGGACCAACAAGGGTAAAAGAGGAATTGTACCTTTAACTACTTACCATATAAGGAAATGTGACATTCTTTTTTGGACTGACCAAAAAGGAAATTGTGCCACATAAAATGGGACGGAGGGAGTACTACTTATTATAAATATAAATATAAATACTAAAGCATGACGCTTCATTGCATATTCAAGTTAATTTTCGTCTCCTCATTTCAAAATTAGGTAGATTTTTTGTTTTTCTTTTTGTTACCTTTAACAGTTTTTGGTATTTTTGCTCTATTACACAATTCATTTTTGCACTTCCGTCTTTAGCTCTTCTCTAACTATTCCAATGGTGATATTTTTGACGTGCTAATTAAAAGTTTGTTTTCTTGAATACAAATTTTATGTATTTTAAAATGTGAATAAAAATACTTGTAGGTTGAGTCGGAGGCTAGATCACGTAACACTATGAAAAATTACAAAATAGAGGTAAGAATCTTTTGAGGTATTTTTTAGGAATAATGTAGTTGAATCTCGTTTATTCTGCTTGAACTTTAATGATTTTGACTTTCTAATAGATGACAATAACGTCATACAGAGAGGAGTTTAAAAAGAAAATGACACTGATCTTTTAGTATGTTGAAGGCTTATAATTTTAGTGTGGATCCAAATAAAATACTATTTTTTTATAGATGTAAAATGACTATTTTAGATGGTAGGAGATAGTGTACTATATTACATTGGATTTCAAAAACTTATGATAAAGAAAGAGAAAGTCTAATCATATTATAATAATAAAATTATTATTATATATATATATATATATATAGATCCTAACCTCAAAATTCAATTATCATTTTGCCCCTAATTTTCAAGTTGATGATGCATTATTTACTTCAAAAGCAATAATGGCTAAATAATGGATTAGGAGAATAAGGAATGTCGGAGTGTATTTGATTTATAATATATTCTTAATAAATACTAAGTAATGGTTATGATAATCAACCTTGTAGTAGACTTTTCTGCTCCTATGTTTAAAAAATGAAAATTTGACCATTCACACTCTTATGAATTATAAGGACTCACATTTAATATGGATTTTTATATAAAATTTTAGTTACAAAAGAGTGATAAATAGGATAATTATGTTCCATTTCATCACACTCCCAACTTCACAAGAATAAAATTTTAGAAATATGACATATTTACATAAGAATACAATATCATCCTTTTCACCTAGAATAGTAAGAATATGGTACTGAGGTTGATATTTATTTTCTTCCATATAAATAATTGCTTTTTAATTGTATGTTATGATGGTTTAAAATGCTGATTTAGGATACTAGCTTTATAAAATTATTCCTACAATTGTATTGCTAAAAAAAGGGTTAGTTATATGCTTACACTTTAAAATGTGTATACGTAGTGTATTTGTGCTTAATTTGGGGTAAGATTCTTTAGGGCTATTTGTAGTAACATTAATTTTGGAAATTTTGGTCCAACTTATATTTTATCATGTCATGCTGTAGTTGTACAAACAGCCACATATTTATAATTTGATTACACATTGCACCTATATAACTAAATTTAATTGTTTTTTCTAAGTTTAGGCAATCCTTAATATTTTGTATTGAACAATTACGTCATTTAACTAGCTTAATTATTTGTCGAATTCAATTTGTACTTTCTTTCTTCAAATTTATATTACTCTTTCAACACATGTTTAATATTATCTTATTTTTTTTATAAAAAAAAATATGCTAGCAGAATTGGGACACACGTGCAACGTCCCCTGAAACTAGTACTAGAAACAAAAGCACGGGAAAGCTCAAAACCAATATATATATATATATATATATATATATATA
>JAJOOR010025466.1:0-11919 GCA_036250505.1 Solanum acaule | reverse complement strand
ATTTTTATGTATGGTTAATAACCGAATAACCGAACCAAACCAAATCAAAACCGAAAACAACCAAACCGATAAATGTATATTATATTTGGTTTGGTTTGATTTTGATAATTTTAAAACCGATTAAGTTGGTTTGGTTTTGGTTTCACTTGTGTAGGTCGGGGTTGAGAATTGGGGGGCCGCGCCTTACCCCGTCGGCCTAAGCCTCGCTATGAGAACTGACGCTTTCTAACTCTCTATGAGGAGTGAAAGCCACTTGACTGTAAGGAGAGGAGCTCCGCCCCTACTTCAATTAAAGCTCGCCGAGACAAAGAAAAGTCTTCTTAGTCTTCCGCTTTTTCGATGATATCTATAAGAAGGAATACCTGTCGTAAGGTAAACAGGAGTTCCCGGCTCAAGCGAAGCACTTTGATAAACAGATTTGATCTTGACCGATTCAATTAAGGTATTAGTGTTTGTTCTATTATACAACAAAGATCGCATTGTGAACACTCCTATTTGTGGGTAGTTGGTGAAAGTCTTATCATTTTTTTTTCATTTAAATTAATTTTCAAACTTATCTCCTATCTAAATTTGAAACACAAATTTAAAACAATTTTTTTTAAAAATTAAACACAAATTTATAACGTATTTTTTAAAAATTTAAAACGCCCAATTTTCACATTAATGGGATCCATAATTCATGGATAGCTAGTGAAAGTCTTTACTTAGCTTTTATTTTAATTTAAGTTAATTTTCATTCTTATATCCTAACTATATTTGATGAAAATATGATTACAATTACATGAAATTGTTTTTTTCTTGATTATTAATTAGAATAACGAATTAAATTTTTTTAATGTTTTAAAAATTAAAAAGAAATATATTTATTTTTTAATTTGTTTTAAAAAAATATGTAATTTTTCGTAAATATTCCTCTTTTTTTAGATCTTTAAAAGTTTGCCAAAATAAAATGTTTCTCCATAACTTAATGTAATTTTTAGAACTCAAAAACAATTCTTACACATTTAATACAAACTAACAAACAACGTTACAAAAAAAACACACATAAGAAAACCTATATTACCCACATAAAACTTTTGTGGGTAATAAATCTTATCTCTTTACATATTATAAAGAAAAGAAAATTTATGCAAATTATATATTATAAGATTTACAAATTATCACTTATATTTATGTTTTACTTTATAAATTTTAAACGTAATAATGGTATATTTACCTGGACATTTAAAGAAAGAATGAAGTGTGATGGTCTGATAAATAATCATCACATTATGGTATCAATGTTTATTCCTTTACCATTGCCAGTATAATCTTGAAATGATCCAAAATAAAAAATGATGATCTACTTTGCTGTATTTCTTTTATCATTTCAGTCATTGTATGTTCCTTCTTGATCTTCTTTTTCTTCTTCTTGATCTCCTTCGTCATCTTAATATTTCTTTTGTTGTCCACTTTAATCTTCATTGTTAATATCGATATCATCAACGTCATCGTCATTATCACTGTAGTCGTTGTTGAAATCGTTGTCATATTAACATTTTCAACATCATCCGATAAATAAATAAATTGCAAGCAGATATATGTCAACTTTCATTTATATTAATATAGAGCGATATATATAAATTAAACATAGTTAAATATATTTGTTAACATCTAATAAATTTGTGAAATAGTAAGAGTTTATTTAGAATTCTATAAACATGAGTTTCTAGTTTTAATTAAGTTAATAAAAACAAATTCTTTTGAAAATATAATATCTTCAAATTCAAATACTTCTGATCTTTCAATTCAAAATTTTCATCATAATTTCATCATTATCTGCATGTTGAAAAAATAAGATTAAAAAATTATAAATATGAAATATGTAGTAAACAAAGAATCATAAATTTTATGTAAATACATCAACACAATTTGATTTTGAAACAAAACATAAGATGAAAAAAAATTAAACTATTACATGCTTGGCATAGTTATCGAATATAGTCTTAAAAGTGTTTCTCCTTCTTCAACTACATATATTCATCACATAAATGGCTTGATCCTAACTTCATCAATTGACATCTTCAACATCTAAAACTTTCAAAATAAAGTACAATTATTGATAATGTAAACTACATAAAACAGAAGAAAAAGAGAGGAAGTATGCAAAAATAAATAAATTACCTTTCCATGAATGGTAAGGTTATTATTGCTTTGAATTTCTTTAGATGTATTTTTTTTCCTAGAAAAACTAAAGAAAAGACTATCGTATTTAAATTTAGTGAATTAATACGGTTGAGTTTTTTTGGGGAAGGAAGTTAAGTAAAGTGGGTGAGGAATTTTAGGGATAATTATTTGTAGCTGAAGTTTCTTTTTCTTTTATTTTTAAAAACAAATAAAAATAAAAATAGACAATTAGATAGGTTTAGATTTCTTTACAATTTTGTATATAGCTTAAATATGTTTTAGTGTTATCTAAACGGTAAGTTGCAGAATGTATGTTTTTTTTTAAAAAAAATTGTTTTATATTGTTATTTATTTTTAAAGTTGAATTTAAACATTACGTTCCAAAATAGATTTTTTTAAAAAGTGGTTTTATATTGTTATTTGTTTTTAAATTTGAATTAAAATTTTAAGTTTCAAAACTGTTTTTATTTTAAAAAAATATATTTTATATTGTTCTTTGTTTTTAAAATTGAACAGTAAGTTGCAAAATGTATGTTATTTTTAAAAAAAATTGTTTTATATTGTTATTTATTTTTAAAGTTGAATTTAAACAATAGATTTTTTTAAGAAGTGGTTTTATATTGTTATTTGTTTTTAAATTTGAATTTAACTTTTAAGTTTCAAAACTGTTTTTTTTTTAAAAAATATTTTATATTGTTCTTCGTTTTTAAAATTGAATTTATTATTTAAATTAACTAAAAATATCAGTTTTAAAACTAAAATTTAAGAATAATTGTGGTAATGACATGTGACGTTTTTTTCTCTCCTATTATATATATAGATAGTTTATTATTATTATTATTATTATTAATATTATTACTATATTATTATTATTATTATTATTATTGTTATTATTATTATTAAATTGTACTTCAATTTTAAAATTGTATTTCAGAAAAGGAAAAATTTAAAATTCAAATTTGTTGACAGTTTTCGTGGAAACTGATTCCAACAGTAACCTTAATATCTTTTTGGTTAATTTAAGATAGATAATTAAAATATTTTTAATTAATTTTGAATTTTAAAATTGTTAAATTTTTGTGATGTTGACATGTGTCATTCTAATTCTAATTATTGACACGTGTCTATATTTATTTATTTAATTATTGATTATTAAGTATTTAAAATTATTTAAAATTTTGAAAATTTTGTGGTGTTGACATGTGTCATTTTTTTCTTCTCCTTTTATATATAGATAGATTCTAATTTTATATAAATATAATTTTGACTTAATTGCAATAGAGTACCTGTACAACACTAGAAGTGACAGTTGAGTCCTCGTGAGTTGCAACTAGGGTGCCAAAATTGGCACAGAAAATGATCAAAATGATCCTTGATGTATTAGGGTTACTTTATTTTGATCCTTAATATATTTTAGGTGATTGAAATAGTCTTTCATGTATAATAAAATGTGTTCAATTTAGTCTCTTACCATAAACTTAACAATTTACCCTAAAAAACTGTTAAATATAATGGACCCACATAACTTACAAAATCCACCATTTTTACCATCTTTATTAGCTCAAAGAAAGAGTTTCATGAATTCTAATGTCATTTTCTCTAACATCTAACCACACAATTCACACGTGATTGCTTTTGTTAATCTATTGATATTTCTTTCCTTTGGTTATAATAATCCTCTTTTGGTTATTGTTTATTTTAAATTATTTTTTGGTTTGGAGTGATTAATTCTCAGAAAGGTCAACGTGTGGGATGGTGGGGATTTTTGGTGGGTAATCTAGAACAAGTTTTACTTTGTGAATTGGGGTTCTTGAATTTCATGTTATTGGGGCTATTGCTGTGAATTATTGGTATCATCCTTGTTTGGTTGTTGATAAGTGGGTTCTACTAGATTTATTTTTTGATATTTCTGATTGAAGTAGCTATGTAACTTGTGGATTCATTCCTGATGAATAGGACAAGATTCAGTGTGTGAGTTTGGGTTGAAGTTATGCTATGTTGTGCTTGGTTCCGTCTTGTGATTGTAAATGCTAATATGGCTGGTATTGCATTTGCTCTTGATAAAATAGTGTCAGATTTTGAAGTAATAAATTAAGAAGAGAAAAATAGTGGATTTGTAAGTTATGCGGGGCCCATCATTATATTTAACATTTTTTGGGACAAATTTGTTAAGTTTAGGGTAAAGTATCAAATTGAACGCATTTTGTCATACATGAAGAATTATTTCAATCACTTAGAATATATTAAGGATCAAAATAAAGTAACTCCGATATATGAAGGACCATTTTGATCATTTTCTCAAAATTGGCACATAAAATCATAATCCGTCCAATTTGTTTAGATTTAGGTGAGTTAATAACCTGTTAATTTTATTAACTCAAGCTATTTTGATATGCTTAATTCAGACGGTTTTAAAACAAGATTGATATGCAGTTCAAAATTAATTCATAATAAACTGTCTTAATTTTTTCTTATTTGATAGGTTATATATATATATAGTCATCATATAAAATTAAAAAAATTATTAGGTACTCAAACAAAATATTTGGAGCATGAACAATATAATATGGGGGTCCATCATTAGTGATCAAAGAATTGGAACGAGTTTGACTCTTCACTCTAGTACTAAATAACAATGGATTTTGAGCTTAACTCAACCCAAAAATTAACTTATGACGAAAGGATTACACGAATTCATATAAAAAGAACAATTGCCCATGCCTTTTTCGAGGTGAGACTTCTTAAGATATGACTTCTCTTTTCTTATTAAAACACAACTAAGTAGGAAGAGTTATTAACTTTTTTAAAAGACAAAAAATATGGATCCAATTATTAATATGTTACATGTAAGAAGGCACCAATTGGTCAATTTAATGTATTGCCAATATTTGCACATTGAATTTAAAGCCAATAGAAACAAATCGAAAGATGTACGGAAATAATCGAATTGCATACTGCCGTAATTCATAAATACAATAGCAAGGCCATAGTTCTGTAACTTTTCTAATAAGGTCTAGAATTTTTCTTTCTTAGAGAGTAAAAAAAATTAATTATTCAAAGCCATATTATTTAAAAAAAATTAAAGATAGACATACTTCCCAAACGAGGAGCTACCACATAAAAACATAATTTCATCAAACTTGTTCACTTGTACTAATCTCTGCTTGCACCTTCTCAATGAAACTAAGCATGTTCTCTAATCCTTTCTCATCTGGAAAAGAAAAAGATGGTATTTGTCATTGTTGTTAAACAACAAGGGCTAATTCGACCAGCATCTGATGACAATTTTGTAGAGTCTGTGCAACACAACATAAAATGCATTAAATAAAGTTGAATTAATAAAAATGTCAAGAGGTTTACCAAATCTTGGTATAGTGTGGCCCTTAGGATGATGAATGACCACTGGATCAAAATATGATTCCAAAAGTTCCATCCCAGACGGCTTTAGGAAGTCTTTCTCACCTATAATATCCAGTGAATATAAGTGTAGAATTTTCATAATACAAAGGGGCAAGGGCGTAAGTGTTTAGTTATAGTATTTGTTCGTAACGAAGTTAATAGTACACGGTGTTTAGTGTAGTTAACCCTTAAACATATATACAAAGTGTTTGATAATTTTTAGAGATAGAAAGTACCTAAGAAGTGAACGGAAGGGCATGTAATTGCTGGTGAATAAGCTTTTTCGGCCAGTGATTTAATCTGCATTTTCGCACCTCCAATTATGATCAGATTTTTTATTTTGGGAACCTTCGTAAGTTCCACTCCCTGCCATTATCACACCAAAATAACCATGGCTAAGTGATAAGAGGAATGTAAATATCCTCTGCTTTCAATGAGATTATGGGTTCAAGTCGCCAAACAAGTAAAATGCTAGGAGCTTTTAAGTAGAACTGTCAATATGGGCTGACCCACTCTATCCGGGCTAATTCATACATGCTTTGAAATTTTACGGGTCAGGTCGGGCTAGCCCATTTTTCTGTTGGTCAGAAAATGATCAGTCCAGCCCACAAGTACATGGACTACGGGCTTTGTCGGGCCAGCCCTTTTTTTTTAAAAGTATATATTTTTTATAATTTTTTAAATTAAATTATAATTTTAAAATATTATCACAAATATCGACAAGACAATATTACATGGTGTTAGTGTTACTACTTGTTAATCAAATCCACAAATAAAATTATCTTTATAATATTTATTATGTTTGATTTCAAGTAAAAGCATAAATAGTTAAGTAGAAATATTAACCTAATTGTTTTTCAATGATCATAATATAACACAAAAACTATGACAACATTCCATAAGTTACGGCCTATGTAGTGATTCCCTAGAAATTTTAGGTAATTTTTATTTTATGTAGTACATATTTTATAAGCATAATTTATATTTAAATTGTAATATTTCAAACTTTTAACAAGGTTTAGACTCTTGTTATTTTGAATATTCTATTTTTTAATTAATTTTTATTTAGTCCACGGGCCTGCCCTATCCATATTTCTCAAGCTTCACAAATCGACATGCTTATTCAGACGGGTTAAAAAGTTTTTTTCTTAAATGGGCTCCAAAAATTGTAACTCAACCCTATCAAATCACGAATTAGGCTCAGCCGGCCCTATAGGCCTAACCATATTGACGACTCTACTTTTAAGAAAGAGGTCTAGCTTACCTTATCTTGCAATCCAGGCAATGCTCCAGAAAGAATTGCCCCCTGATTTTATAAAAAAAACAGAGAATACTCAGTATACTTGGTATCAGATTGTGCAATTTTCGTATAAAGATTACAAATTTGAAATGTGAATAAAGAAAGAGAAAAGTACTTGTCAAAGTTATTCAGAATCAAGAAGAAAAGTAAGAGAAAATAAAAAATTACATCAATATCAAACTTTTTTCAAATTTATATCCAAACACCCAACTAAGATAATAGGGAATTTTTAAAAAAAATAAATTAAATCATACCTGGGAGAAACCAAGAAGACCATCGAAAGGTCCATGCTTAATCATACACTCTTGTATATATTCAAGACACTTATCAAAATTCTCATACTCTTTCAAATCCTGTATTTCAAAACAACAACAGTTATAAAAATATATTTTTTTTCTTTTATTTGAAAATTAGTAAGAATTAATTAGGCGTGCAACCTTATTGAACTGGTACCATTCATAATAAGGAGGGTCAAAGATGCCTTCAACTTCAGATTTGCCTTGAGATGGAAAAGGCGCATCAACAAAAACTAGATCCAATTTATTCACAACTTGAATTGGCCATTTATTAAAAATTTGCTTCTTCAGAATTGCTCCACTGGTTCGAAACCCATGAAGGCAAAGAAATCTGTGTAATTTCCTCTGATTGGCGTTGGCAGTTCCTTCACCTGCCGTGGTGGCAGCTGAATTTGTCTGCTGATGGATATTCTTCGTTGTTTGGCCATACATTTTGGAGCTACTTTTTGAGAAAATTTTGGGTAAATAGTACAGTATCTGCTTACTCATAGAATTTGTCTAGTTTTTTAAAATAGATTTCAAAATTTATAAGAAGAAAACTGGGGAAAATATATAATATTGATTTCTTTTTAAAGTTCAAAATTTATTCCAAATTTTTCTATTTTTTTTTTTTTAAAAAACAATTTATTTATGATCCCAATTAATTTCTATCTACCTTTTCGGTTATATGATTGGAAAAAGCATGTTAGTTGTAATTCGTGAAGAGATTGTTTCTAAAATGCAAAATTAGTAGTTATATTTGTCTTATTACACGGATGGATATTCGTAACTAATTGTAATTTGACAAATTAGAGTAGCTAGTAATTATGTTATTAGTAAAAAAAAAAAAATTATTAAAATATCATGTCATGATATTAAGATGATGTATTATCTAGTTCATTATATTTTGTATCAAATTTATGAATATTTCTTTTTATATAGTTTTTAGACCTTATGAGTACAAGTCATGTTTCATGTTTTTTTTTATATAAAAAAAAAGTGAAAACTATGATCATGTTGTAAAATATTATAAATAATAAATAACGAGAGTGGAATATGGAGATCGCCTTATTCAAATGTCTCATGCAATAGTAAAAGAACAATTATATTTATAGGTAGAGAAATCACTCCAAAAGTCACCATATTAAGTGTCATAATAAGTAGATACATTTTTATCCAAAATGGTTCATAAAACCTAGAGAATATACATTCGTGAATGCAAGTAGTTTATCTACTGAGAATATAGACAATCCACTAATTCAATGAATTTATAACACTCCCCTCCAATGTCATAGATAATTATTAGGAGCGATTTTACTTTTAAAAGCCAATGGAAGAATTATTTCCAGAATGAGGAACTGGCATGAAAAAACATAATTTTATCAAACTTGATCACTTGTTAATCTCTGCTTGCACCTTCTCAATGAAACTAAGCATGCTCTCTAATCCTTTCTCATCTGAAGAAGAAAAAACAAAAGAGGATGGTATTTGTCATTGTTGTTACGTGTTAAACAACAAGGGCTACACAGAAAATCTAAGTTGCCCGGATTGCCGCACATGTGTCAGATCACTTCGAGATGACAAATTTGAAGAGTCCGAGCAACATAGCAGAAAATACATTAAATGAAGTTGAATTAATAAAAATATTAAGAGGTTTACCAAATCTTGGTATAGTGTGGCCCTCTGGATGGTGAATGACCACCGGATCAACATATGATTCCAAAAGATCCATCCCATGCGTCTTTAGAAAGTCTCGCTCACCTATAATAGCCGGTGAATATAAGTGTAGGATTTTCATAATACAAAGGTCGTAAGTGTTTGATTTTAAATTAATATAGAATATTTGTTCGTAACGAAGTTAGCCCTGAAACATATACACAAAGTGTTTGATAATTTGTAAGGAGAGAAAGTACCTAAGACGTGAATGGAAGGACATGTAATTGCTGATGAATAAGCTTTTCCGGTCAGTGGTTTAATCTGTAATTCGCACCTCCAATTATTATCAGATATTTTATTTTGGGAACCTTCGTAAGTCCCACTCCCTGTCAATTAACACACCAAAATAAGCATCAGAAGTGTAATAAGTAACAAGGGTGGATTGCTTCAATGGTAAACAACCTTCACTTTTAATGCCGAGATTGTAAGTTCGAGTTATCGTTTTAAAAAAAAAGGAAGCATGTAAAGAATATTATAATTCAAATTGTGACATTAACATTTCCAATACTTACCTTATCTTGCCAGGGCCGTCTTAACCCCTAAGCCACTAAAGTCATCGTTTGGGGCTCCATATTTGGGACCCCCATTTTTTAAAACCAATTACATATATATGTTATTTTAAAAAAAATTATATGTACTATGAGTGTTATGATTTCTACTAAGAAAATTGCATATGAGATGAAAATAAACCTGAATTTCGTAAGAAACAATTGGATGAAAATATGGATAGCAAAATCACAAAGTCCCTTGAAGAATTTTTTAGAGTTAATTGTTTTATATATGTAAAGTAGATCAAACTATTTTTTCACTTCAAAATAGATTTGAACCAATTGAAGCATATGGAAATATTTTTGATTTCTTATTTAGTGGGAAAATATTGAGATCACTAGATGATGAGAATTTTAAAAAAATATTGTCTTAACATTGATCTTTCTTTAACACGTAATAGTTATTCTGATATTGATGGTTTAGATTTATTTTTTGAATTAAAAGTGTCAAGGGAAATAATACAAGTAGATATAATGATCTAATGAAAATACCCAATCTAATAAAAAGACTTGATTCTTTTCCAAATACACATATTGCTTATAGAATAATGCTAACAGTTCCTGTAACCGTTTCCTTAGCCGAAAGAAGTTTTTTCGAAATAAAAAATTGATTAAATCTTTTTTAAGATCAATAATGTCTCAAGAGAGATTGAATGAATTAGCTATATTATCATTTGAAATGAAATTATTAAAACAAATTGATTATAAAACAGTACCTAATGACTTCACATCTAAAATAGCTAGAAAAGTAGATTTTAAATAAAAGTATAGCCTTCTCTTAAGTTTCGCTTTAGGCCTCCAATGTTGTTGAGTCGGTCTTGTATCCTGCAACCCTGGCAATGCTCCAGAAAGTAGTGCCCCCTGAATTGTATCAAAAGGCAGAGAATACTCAGACTCATATTGTGCAAACTTCCTACAATATTACAAATTTGAAAGAGGAAAGACTTCTGCACCCCTCAATTTTGTCGGTGCTACAAAATTTATTGTTACAAAAGTGATTCATATATACCTTATTGTTACACAAATGACTGATATAAAGAATTGTATCAAACAAAATCAATATACCAAATTTATATCCAAATATCCAATCAAGATAATAAGGATAAAAAAAAAAAACCTGGGAGAAACCAAGAAGACCGTCGAAATGTCTTGTATATATGCAAGACATTTATCAAAATTATCATATTGTTTTAAGCTACAATTATAAAATAAAATTAAGAACATTATAATTTTCTTTCGAATTAAGCTGTTAAAAGTAATTAGATGTGCAACCTTATTGAACTGGTACCATTCATAATAAGGAGGGTCAAAAATGGCGTCGACATCAGATTTGCCTTGAGAGGGGAAAGGTGCATCAGCAAAAACAAGATCCAATTTATCCACAACTTGAATTGGCCATTTATCAAATATTTGCTTCTTCAGAATGGCTCCACTCGTTCGAAATCCATGAAGGCAAAGAAATCTGGGTAATTCTCTGTTGGTCTTGCTGGTAGTGCCTTCACTTCCCATGCTGCCGTTTGATGTCTGCTGATGGATATTCATTTTTGAGAAAAAAATATTGGTAAATAGTACAGTAGTATCGAATTTGTTTAATTTTTTAAAATCAGATTTCAAAATCTGGAAAAATCTTTGGGTCAAAATATATTATATATCATTTTTTAAGTTTAAAAGTTATTCCAAAATTTAATATTTTATATAAAATAATTTTATTTATTTATGACTCCAATTAATTCTCATCTATCTTTTGAGTCGTCTCATCTGAAAAATGTATGTTTGTCATGAAAAAATTGTTTTAAATGTGGAAATATTGTATAAAAGAATAGTAATTAGTTACCATTGATGTTATTATTTGTCTTTTAACGAATTGTAGTAACTAGTAATTATGTTATTAACAATATTTATTGGAATATCATGTTATAAAAATGATAAATTCATATCAAATTTATATTATTTTTTTTATATAATTTTTCAAACTTATGGATATAAATTATGTTTGATGTTTTTCAAAATTCTTATAATTTAGCTAATTATAATACTAGTCTGATTAGTTAGTTAGTATAATCAATTAATTAGTTAGAATAGTTAGTTAGCCAGATGTCAATTCTGTTACTTTTCTGTTAGTGTGTTAACTCACTAGTTGACACTTTACTCATTGTATAAATACATACTATCTCTATAATGGAAATCAATTTGGTTCTTCCCCAATTCTGCATCTTCTTCTCTGATCTGTTCTTCAGTTGTATCCATGGATGCTTAAGCCATGGTTATGGAGCATTCTTCACATGGTATCAGAGCACGAGGTAATTTGAATCATCTGTGCTTCTATACTTCATCTTCGATTTTTGTTCTGCTCCTGTGTTGAATTTTGATCACATGCTAGATCGAGTTTTGTTTTAGATCCATTCTATTTTCCGCTACATTTCTTCATTTAGATCGATTCATCTTCTGTGAGTGTTTGATTTGAATCTTCAATGGTGATTGAAAGTGGTTCTGTTTCAAATGAGAATGTTGTGAA
>JAJOOR010025465.1:0-21776 GCA_036250505.1 Solanum acaule | reverse complement strand
ATTTATGTGACACAAATGAAATTTGGAGAGTCATCCAAATTTTCATATTTTTTTTTAAATGTTTGAAGTTATTAATTATTGTGATTTATAATATTTTTATGTAACTTTGAAATAATGTACATTACTGGTCACTTTGTCCTAATTTATGTGATATGGATAAAATTACAAAATTAACCCTTTTAAAATGTCTTTCAGATATTTTAAGTTGTTAATTATTATTATTTATAATACTTTTTTTGGTAATATTAAAATGATATGTGTTATTTTTTCTGTCCCAATATATGTGAGCTTGATAGAATTCTGAGAGTCAACCTATTTTATTATATAGCTTTTAAATATTTTAAAGCTTTTTAAGTCATTTGTAAATGATATATGTTGCTTCCTTGATTGAGACTTTTCCATTTGTGAGATATATATATATATACATACATATTCTATATTATTTTAAAAGGGAGTATGCCTAAGTTCTACTATATAGTAGAAATAATATATAATATTCAAGAAATATTATTTTAAAAGGGAGTATGCCTAAGTTCTACTATATAGTAGAAATAATATATAATATTCAAGAAAGTCCAATCTTGAATATTATATATTATACTTGGGTATAAAATAGAATTTTAAAAGTCCCACAAGTATAATATATAATATTCAAGATTGGGAAAAGTCCCAATTTTGAATATTATATATTATACTTGGACCTAAACTCTCTTTTATAATATATTAGAATATTAGTATGTTTTAGTGATACGAATGTAAAACTGCAAAATAAAGGTTATGTTCAAGTTTATCCAAATGACAAAGAGGTGTTTAATTTATGGGATCCCAGAGGACTTTTCCATTGTCCCAACAATCACAATCACAATCACATCAACTTTAAATTTATTTGTTTTTCTCTTTGAATAAAAAAAAACTTTTTAGTATAAAGTACATACCAAAGAAGGTGAAAAAATTAATCGAATAAGTACCTTTTAATAAATAATTAGGAGTATCATTTATAGCAATATATAATAATATTATGATAAATATGTCATATATATATATATATATAATAATAATAATAATAATTTTTTAAAAATATATTATGCTTGTTTGGTAAGAAATTGATACATTATATTATAAGTGTATTAAAATGTGTGATAAATCTATTATCAATCAATAACATTTGTATTGTATGTGTTCATAAATTATTCTTTGTAATATGTATTAAAATTGTATTATATAAATATAATAAAAGTGATCAATTAAAAAAATATTATTATTATAAATAATAAATATTTTCTCAATATATAGTATATTTACGTAAGTTTTCCCTTTATGGAATAAAGAAATGAAGGAAAATTAGCGCATAACTGGGGCCTCAAAATTGGGCCTAAGGCATATATCTTAGTTACTTGCCTGTCCTTTCAGCCGGCCTGACTATCTGGAAAAATATATTTCTTCAACGACATTTTCCGATATTTTAGATTTGAGTTAAAAAAGTTATTTAATAAAAATTGGTAAAGATTAACAATAATATTACCAAATTAAATATTCTTTCCGTTTCATATTAGACAAATATTTTTAGCAAGATATCCATATAATACGGGATAGAGGCCAGGGAGTAATATTTTGATGAAATTTGAGTATTATTACAGATGATAATTAATAATGCCCAAGTTTTGATTAAAACAAAATTAATACAAAGTAAAAATTTGCAACAATTGTGAAGGAAAATGACTTGTATCCAAAATTGAGAAAAATGTTTTGAAATGTATATATTTTTTAATCCAACACAAGAAAATGACTTATTCTTCAAAAACTATTTCCCATCACACCATCCGGAAAAGCTTTTGGGAAATATTTGAAGTTGAAACTTAAAAAAGAATTTTTAGAAGTGTTGATAATTCTACAACCACAGTATCATGTTTACCACATTATTTAAACCCAACAAACATATGATTTTTTGTGTTGGGATCCAAAAGAAGAATTTGAGCAAAAATCCAATGATAGTGAAGACACGGATGTAGACTGTAGCCTGCAATTTCCCTAAGAGTTATAGCAAGCATAGCATATGGCACAAACATAGGTTTGCTTCCACGCAATTTCTTAGATAAACACAAATTCTCAACAATGACGACCAAAAACAAAAATCTCACACAACAATAAAAAAATCAAAATTGTAACATGCCAAATTCATTATTTTTCTTTGGAACTAAAACCTAATTGTAAAGAAATACTATTTGCTTAATCATACGCACAATTTCTTTCAATTGCGATAAAAAAACAAATTGGGTTGTATTTGTACAGAGAAGTAATAAAAGGCTCGATAAGCCGCTGGTCCATCTCTATTCATGTATATATAATGACTACAAAAGGGATATTGGTAAGGGGAATAGGTAACCTAGTACAACACAAATTACAACTAGGAGTCCTACAAGTCTCAAACTATGAGTTCTACAAGTATACGGATATGAGTCCCAATATACCCACGATTGAACGTGTTGATATAACGGACAGATAAACGGGATGAGGATAAATCCTTTGTAAAAATATCAGCAACCTATAAGTGAGAAGGCACATATTGGACAACAAGATCCCCTTGAGCAACTTTATCACAGACATAATGATAGTCAATATCGATATGCTTAGAACGATCATGAAATATTGGGTTGCGAGACATGTATGTTGAGCTGACATTGTCACACAACACTCTAATAGGCTCACTAAGATAAAGACCAAGCTCACAAAGAACATGACGAATCCAAGAAGTTTAAGCAATAGTATAGGCAATAGCCCTATATTCAGCCTCTGTAGACCTTGAAACTGTGGGCTATTTCTTTGCACGCCAAGAAATAAGATTGGACCCCAAGAGCACAACAAAACTAGTAGTAGAACGCCTACTGTCAGGACATCTGGCCCAATCATCATCAAAATAAGCAACTACCAGTGAATTGGAGGACGAAGCAAGCAAGAATAGTCCATGTTTAGTACTACCTTGTAAGTACCTAAAAATATGCTTCACACAATGTAAATGAGTAGCACGAGGTGCATGCATAAACTGAGAAACAACATTCACAGCATAGGCAATATCTGGACGGGTTTAAGTCAAGTATTGAAGTGCACCAACCATGCTCCTATATTCACTAGAATCTGAAAGTAACTCACCATCCATAAGAGAAATAATAGTGCGAGAAGCTAAAGGAGTACCAACTGGTTTACAAGTATGCATGTGAAACTTAAGAAGAAGGTCTGAAATATATTTTTGTTGAGATAAATGAAGACCATTAGACGAGCGAACAGCCTGAACACTAAGAAAATAATGAAGTTCGCCTAAATCTTTCATGGCGAACTATCGGGAAAGAAGGTTAATAAATTGATCAAATAGAGGTGAATGACTACCAGTTAAAATAATATCATCAACATAAAGCAAGAGGACAAGAATGCCAGAGGAAGAACGATGAACAAACATAGAGGTATCAAATTTGCTGCAAGTAAAACCATGAGATAGGAGAAATGTACACGTGGGGCCTGTTTTAAACCATAAATCACTTTGGTTAATTTGCAGACATGATAAGGGAAGTTAGGATGAATGAAACCCATAGGTTGTTTCATAAAGACTTCCTCATTAAGAATACCATGTAAAAAGTCATTTTTGACATCTAATTGACGAATAGGCCAAGAATTAGAAACAGCTAGAAAGAGTACAATACGAATAGTAGTAGCTCGAATAACAGGACTAAAAGTCTCATGGTAATCTATGTTAGGTTGTTGGTGAAAACCTTGTGCTATAAGACGGGCATTGTAACGCTCAATTGACCCATCCGAATTAAATTCAATACGATAAACCCACTTACAACCAACTAAAGTCATTTGTGACTGAAAAAGAACATCTACCCAATTTTTACTATCCAAAAGAGCATTAAATTCATCTGTCATAGCTTGTTGCCATTTAGGATTTTTCACAGCTTGAGAGAAACAAGAGGGCTCACAATCATGAAGAGCGGCACTCAATGATAATATATTCTTAGGCTTAGAAATACCAGCTTTGGAACGAGTTTGCATTTGATGTGATGTAATGATATATGCGGAAGCGGAAGAACTGATAGGACCCAACAAGCTGGATAAAGATGCAAAAATATCATCAGCATGTGATCCATTAGATGGATCTGTAGAAGGCGCTGGAGTTAATGAGGTAGAACAAGGACTAGATGGAGGAGAATTGGAGGAAGGAATATGTTAGAAAGAGTTGCGGGTACATATGATTGCGGAGTAAATAAGGGTGATGTCACAATAAGAGAATCTGGAGAGATGGATGGGGAAGACAGTTTTGTAGGACAAGATAATGTAGTGTACGGAATGCTGAATCATGAAAGACAACATGACGAATAACATAGACACGACTGTATTTGGGATCTAGACAACACTATCTTTTAAAGTTAGATGCATAACCTAAAAAAATGCAATGAATTGAACAGGGTGTAAGCTTGTGAGATATTCGAGCAGAAAGGTTAGGGAAGCATGCACAACCAAAAACTCTAAGAAAATTGTAATCTGGTGGTCTATGAAAAAAAATTTCAAAGGGGAAAAGGCCTTGCAAATTAGTTGTTGGCAATCTATTAATTGTATAAACAACATAATAAGCTGCATCAACCCAAAATTGTGATGGTAAAATAGCCTCTAGGAGAATGGTATGAACTATTTCAATAATGTGTCGATGTTTCCGTTCGAAAACTCCATTTTGTTGAGGAGTGCCCGGACACGACTTGCGAAAGAAAATATCTGAGTTAGAAAAATGTGAGAGCATAGATGTGTTATCAAACTCGCCACCACCCTCACTTTGAAAAGCCTTTATTTTAGTGTTAAATATATTCTTTGCTAGATTCTGATAAGCACAAAAATGTGAAAACACTTCTGATTTATTTTTCATAGGGTACAACCATGTAAACTGAGAAAAATCATCAACAAAAATAACATAGTATTTAAAACCCAAGTTTGATAAAACTGGTGATTGCCAAACATCTGAGTGAATAATATCTAAAGGAGAAGAACTACAATGATTCACTAAATGAAAGGGTACGCGTTGAGATTTACCTAACCGACAAGGGACACAATCACTATTAATAGAACTGACAAAACTAATGTAATTATTTTTCCTAAGATGATCTAGAGTATGAGCTCCACTATGGCCTAATCTACGATGCCAAATATTTCCATATTGACGTAAAGCTACACAAGCTTGAGGATAAGAAGACACTGATGAGGATGGTAGCAGATAAACATCACCCTCACTGGAGGCTTGCAGGAGAGTTTGACCCGAGGCTTTTCCTTAATAGAAACAGAAGAAGAGTCAAATTAATTGCACAATTGTTATCCTTACACAACTTCTTGATAGAAATTAAATTATGACTAAGTTGAGGGACGTGAAATATGGAGTGCAAGTGTAGTGAACGAGATGTAGAAGGTAACTGAGAATATCCAATGTTCTTAATATTAAGCAAAGTACCCTTTCCAATTAACACACGATCAAAGCAGTATAAGGGGATTTTGACAAAAATTTACCTTCAGATGGTGTCATATGAGCAGTGCAGCTGAGTCAAAGTACCAAGTAGCGTCAATTGTTTCACCAACAGACATAGTAGCAAAAGACTAAGGAAGATCATTAGCAACAAAAGCATAATTGAAATGATTAGTACACTATAATGTAGAGTGACCAGGATACCCATAAATTTGACAAACGGTAGAAGACGGGTGTGATCCTAAGACTCCCGAGGATGGTGATGCTGAACTAGCTGATTGTGAATGATAATAAATAGGGGAAACACTACCAACACCTGATGAAAACGGTTCATAAAAACCATTGCGTGAAGGGATGGATGAAGAAACTTGCGCATTGTAGTCAGCTGGCGCTTAAGTTTTATTGATATGACCTGACTAACATCCATAAAACGTCTATGTAAGGATAACCAAATATCACGCGATGTAGATAGCAAGTGAACATAAAAAGGACCTCACGAGATAATGTCGCAAACAACCAAGATCGTACACTTTGATCAACTCTAACCCATGAACAATAGAGTGGTCTAACTTGCTGGTTGCCAGAGACATGGCATAAAAATTGAGTGGGTTGAGGTGTAAAGCCATCCACAAAGCCAAGAAGTTCATGAGAGATCAACAAACAAGTGAATTGAGTATGCCAAGTGAGATAATTTTCAACGGAATTAAGTTTGATAGTCACCAAAATTAGTGATATTAGGTACATCTAAAGTCGCGACAAAGTGGAAGGGAGATGAAATTGTTAGTTCTATTGTTCCAATGTGAGGTGGGAGAGAAGGTAAGCAAATCTGGCAGATAGAAGAACCTGGAAGAATGCTTTGCCCAACATTCTGGAGAGGAAGAGGAGGAGAAAAAGAAGGCAAATGAGGAATTGAGAAGACTGAAGAAGACGATCCCGACGCAACAATAGATGTAGATTGAGTTGGTGTAGAATTTGTTGTAGAAAAAGGAAGCAAGACATCTCAAGAAGAGGGAATAAGCGGCTGGGAAGTCATATTATCGGGAAGAACTAACAAGAATGAAAAGAACGACTTAGACTATTGAATTATTTTTGGATTGCCCTGAACTGCTGATACCATGTACAAAGAAGTAATAAAAGACTCGATAAGTCGTTGGTCCATCTCTATTCATGTATATATAATGACTACAAAGGGGAATAAGTAACCTAGTACAACACAAATTACAACTAGGAGTCCTACAAGTCTCAAACTATGAGTCCTACAAGTATACGAACTATGAGTCCTACAAGTATACGGACTATGAGTCCTAATAGTATTGTCTATGTAATTGGTCTGACACTATCATAACTTTTCACTTAGTTCCTAATTTACTTTTACTATTGAGTATAGTCATTTTCTAAGCATTTACCAAAGCATCAAAATTATTATGTTCAAATGGTGGTACAATAAAAAGGTGAAAATCATTTTACACCCCTCTATAATATCCTAAAACAGTTGTTTATTACAATAAATATTTGCACTAAATATATATATATATATATATACTAGTTTTGACGCACGTGAATTGCACGTGCATATCATCAAATCATATACTACACTATTTTTTAAAATAATGTGAATATTATAAAATTTAAAAATTAAGTAAACAATTATAAAATGAATGATAAAGTATAAGTTCCTATGAATAGTGAATGTAAACTTTCTTATGTTTACTACTGAAAGTTAGTCACACTTAAAATCTGTTAGTTACACCTCTTAAATATATTTTCTCCTCCCTTCCCATAGTGCATTACTTAGTTATTATTGCATTGTTGGAGTATTATATTAATTTAGCATTCATGTTAGAGAGTGTTCAAATTTTATTGAATTTTGAGATTGTCAACATCTGTAAATCAAACTTGAGTTTTTAAGAAGAGATGAATAGAAAACATAAAGAAATCGTAGTTTAAAAATATGAGGAAACTCTTAAATGTATAGTTAACAAATGGTAGTATGAGTATGTCCACATTGTTTCTTATCATAAAAGTCGCAACCCTTCGGAAATGTCACAACTCATCGGAAAAGTCACAACTCTTTGGAAAAGTCATAACCATTCAGTGTGAAATGGCGTCTTCTTTTAATATAATATATTGTAATATAAATAAATAAATATACTCTAAAATAGAAAATATATACTAAATTGGGTGTTTTAAGAAGAAGAAGAAAATTAAAAATTTGAGAAAACCCCTCTTTTTATAGCCGACAAAGGGTAGTGTATGAAGGAATGCTTATTGTGCCGTATCATAAAAAAGTCACAACCCTTCAAAAAGTAACAACTCATGGGAAAAGTCATTACTCTTTGAAAAAGTCACAACCCTTCGAAAAAGTCACAACTCTTCAGAAAAGTCGTAACCCTGTAAATGTCGCAACCCTTCGAAAATGATACAACTCATCAAAAAAGTTATAACTCTTTGGAAATGTCACAACCCTTCAATGTGAAAAGGTGACTATTTTTAATATAATATAATATAATATAAATAAATAATATAATATAATAACAATATAGAAGATATACTAAATTCGGTGTTTTAAGTTGGGGTTTTTACAATAATGCAACATTTAAGCTAGGTAGTTTATTCTTTAAATGTAGTATAGATAAACAAGATAGATATAAATTTTTCTAATTTTAATTTGATATGCAATTTTAAAAAATATATAAGAATTTTAATCTAAGGATATGTAGAATATATAAAAATGTCTTTTAACTTTGAGGTCTTAAAGATGTACCTCCACCCCCCCCAAGAAAAAAGAACATTCTATATTAAACTGAATAAAACTAAAAGTACAACAAATAAATCAAAACAGAGGAATACCTATTAAATCTAGTTTGGACTCTTCAAATAAGTTTTTGATCAAATCCTTTTTCTTCAACAATTCGAGACTTTGCAAGCTTGAACACCAAATTGTAGTTTGTGCAATGGAAAATCATTGAACTTCTTGTCAAGTAGAAGTTGCTGCAAAACTGTATTTATGGCTTTGAAAATGGGTATACATTAATTATCTTGATAGTCTTGTCGTTTGAAGTTGAGTATTTCTATTCTCTTTGTTGCATCAATTTTTGTTGATCTCTCTAGTTTACCCACAAAAAATAGTGAAATTGCATAATTGAACAACTCTCACAATCTTCCTTGTTTTAAGAAGAAGAATAGAAAACTTGCAAAATTTGTAGTTTAAAAGTGTGAGAAAACATCTCTATTTGTAGACAATAAATGATATTATGAAAAAGTGCTTATCGTGCCTTATTAGATAAGTCACAACCCTTAAGAAAAATCACAACTTTTCAGAAATGTCATAACTCATCGTAAAAGTCACAACCCTTCGAAAAAGTTACTACACATCAATGTGAAAAGATGTCAGCTTTTAATATAAAATAGAATAAATAAATAAATATAATAGAAAATATAGAATAATAAATTGGGTCTTTTAAGTTAGGGGTATTATAGTAATTTAAATTCAAGTTAGGAAGTTCATGATTTTAAGGTAGTATAGGATATATATTTGTGCCCGTGCGCGCACAGCCCGATGTTTACCTTATAGAATGATCTTACGTATTTTTTATTAAGCTAGCTCATTGTTAATATTTTCACAAGTTTTTGCCATTTGAAATTGCGTCATGTTAATTGTTATCGACAAGGGTTGTTGTAAGTATTCCTTTATCCTTAATCAAAAGTTGCAAGTCCTATTTATCTCCAGAATTAATTCATTATTCTAGCTGGAGTTTTGTGTCGTGCTGCTAGTGTAGTCGAACATTTTGTATTTTTCTTACGACTCAGACTGTCGTGATTGGCACCCACACTAACCCTCCGATGGAAGAACCATTACTACAACCCGACTAAGCAACTTAACAAAAACTAGGCATTTAAACATACAGAAGAAAGTTTAAATAACAAATGAAAATATGGAGTTCCCATAAACTTCGGAAGTTTAAATAATCAACTAACATAACTATTGCGGAAATTCAACCCCTAGAACCTAAAAGTCATTGTACAAAAACATCTAAATTCAACAATTCTAAGAGAAGGGGGCTACAACCCCATTCAAGCATAAGAAGTATCTAAAACGGTCTGAGTCCGAAAAGAGTGGACTAAACTAAATTGAAGGACTCTATGGCAGCCTGAAAGAACTGGCTCACCCTTGAATCCGATCTCGATCATTGATCTCCTAGCTGAGCTCTAGCAATAACCACCTGAAGATGCCATGTACTCAACAAAGAACGAGCAAGTGCGGTATCAGTACACAACCACAATGTACTGATAGGATCACGCGGTTATTCCAGTAAGTGAAACATATGTAGGCAGTCATAACATAGTAAACATGACATGAACATAATCTCTCTCTCTCTCTCTATATATATATATACATACCTTAGTTAACATTTCAGGAGCAATGCAGAATTCCATATTCTCAATAACAAGTAGATATGACAATTCAATGGTCCTCTCATGGAACCCATACCCAAGTTGTTAATGTGCCAGAATGTGACACCCGATCCAATGCATGTGTCGGAACGTAACACCCGATCCAATGTATGTGTCAAAACATGACACCCAATCCAATCAACACAACTACAACCACATTGACACTCATAATGTACATACTCATAATCATACAATCTAGTGTCGAATCATGGCATACATTTGTTCATTCATACTTATTTCATTAGGTTTGATCAATAGTGCTTCACTCCTATACATACTTGCATTACAATGAAGCAATTACCAACATACATCACACAAATATGAAATCAAACCATCACCTAACCTCGAAACCAAGCTTGAATCCCCCTAAGGCACTTGAATCTTCCCTTTCTGAATTCTTTCCGCTTGTTCCTGGTCTAAAAACAACAAATTAATGCAAGGATCAATAAACGCGAGGCCTAATTACCTGGATTAAAATAAAAATTATAAACCCTAGGCCAAACCCAAGATCTCAATACCCAACTTACGGCCTTTTCCATTATTAGTTTCAGGTCAAAACCCTCCCCCAATGATAATCACCCAAGAATCTAAGTTCTACGGATCGAAAAATGGATTAGGGGAGTAAAAACCTTACCTTTCGCGAAGAGGTGGAAAACCGTTAAGAACTTGCTCTGGGTTGTTTCCTAGCTCTCAAGAACGAAAATGCAGAATAAGAACGCTTTTGGGGTCCAATACTGACTTAATTCGCGACTGGGCCGCTACGACGGACCCTATCTCGCCACAACGGCCCCGCCCTGGTGGCTTGCGCGAAGACAGAACATTGGAATTCTGGTTTCAAACCCCCAATTCACGACACACCTTTAACCCTTGACATTCAAAAACTACCCGTTCACGCTAAAATCAGTTTTGGGAGTTCTACTTGCCCGAATTTGATTTCGTAAAGTCGTATGGGCTCCTTAACGTCTTAGTTATCCACTCATGTGATCAAATTCATAATTAGATCCCCCATTCATTACCATATTTCCCTAGACTATACCTGACTTAGATTTTGTCCAAATCTGGACTAGGCTAGAAATTTCCAAGTCACTACCTAAATGTTTTTAGGCCCAAATTCTTTGCCCATTGGCTTTTCTATAACGACGGAAACATGTCGTTATAATAGATAACAATCTACCCATCACTCGTCCCCGAGTAACAAACTAGGAAAAACTGGCTAAAGTAAGAGTAGAGTAGTACCTGAATCGTCGAATAACTAGGGATACTTGTCTCACATGTCCTTCTTGGTTTCCCAAGTAGCGTCCTCAATCGGACGATGCTTCCATTGAAATTTCACAGACTTAATCTCCTTGTTCCTCAGCTTTCGGATATCACGATCAAGAATTGCAATCAGTTCCTCCTCATACTGAAGGTTTTTGTCTAACAACACTGTTTCCCACTTTATGATGTATTCTCCGTCACTATGATACTTCTTCAACATGGATACATAAAACACTGGATAAACTCCAGATAAGCTAGGAGGTAAGGCCAACTTATAAGCAATTGGCCCTACAGAATCAAGGATCTCAAATGGTCCAATGTACCGAGGACTAAGCTTGCCCTTCTTGCCAAATCTCATCACTCCTTTTATGGATGACACTTTGAAGAACTTGCTCACCAGTCTGAAATACCATGTCTCTTACCTTACAGTCTGCATACTTTTTATGTCGACTCTAGGCTGCTAGAAGTTTAGCTTGGATGTTTTTCACTTTATCTTGAGCATCTTTCACCAAATCAACCCCCAAATGTTTCATATCTCCAGCCTCAAACCACCCTATGGGTGATCTATATCCCCTCCCATAAAGTGCCTCGAACAGTGCCATGTCACTACTGGAGTGGTAACTATTATTATAGGAGAACTCACACAACGGTAGGAACTTATCCCAATGTCCTCCGAAGTCCATCACACATGTCCTCAACATGCCCTCTAACACCTGAATTGTCCTCTCTGACTGCCCGTCCATTTGCGGATGGAAGGCTGTGCTAAAGGTGAGTTGAGTGCCCAACTCCTTATGCAATTTTCCCTAAAACTTGGATGTGAACTGTGTACCACGGTCCAAGATGATAGAAAGGGGCACTCTGTGCAACCTCACTATCTCCTTCACATATACCTTAGCCAGCTGCTACGCTTTATAGTCTACTCTGACTGGAATAAAGTGGGCTTACTTAATCAGTCTGTCAACCACCACCCAAATGGAGTCAAACTTTCCCAAGGTCTTAGGGAGACCAACCACGAAATCCATACCTATTCTTTCCCACTTCCATTCTGGAATTGGCATTCTCAGAATCAAACTTGCAAGCCTTTGGTGCTCATATTTTAATTATTGGTAGTTTTGGCACTTAGCCACAAACTCAGCTATGTCGTTCTTCATGCCAGGCCACCAATAAAGTCGTTTGAAGTCTCGGTACATCTTGGTCACACCCGGATGAATAAAATATCGTGAACCATGAGATTCGGTCAACAATTTCTGAATCAAGTCATCTACTCAATGAACATAAATCCTTCATTTAAAACTGAGCACACACTCCGCATAAAAAGTCGCATCTTATGCCTTCCCAGACACTGTCTTCTTTCTGAGCTCATTCAAACTCTCATCCTTAAACTGTTTGGCCTTGATCTCCTCAATGAATGTGGCCCTCACCTCAATGATAGCTAACACCCTACCTTTTTCTGAGATGCCCCACTGCATGAACTTAGATTCCAAAGTTTGAATTTCCTTAGCCAAAGGTCGTTTGGATACACTTAAGCAAGCTAGACTACCCATACTCACCGTTTTCCAGGTTAGTCCATCTGCCACTATGTTAGCCTTACCTGGATGATACTGGATAGTCGCATCATAATCCTTGAGTAACTCCATCCACCTTCGTTGTCTTAGATTTAGTTCCTTTTGAGTGAATACATGTTGTAGGCTACAATGGTTAGTAAATACCACACACTTGACACCATAAAAGTAATGCCGCCAGATCTTAAGAGCAAACACTACCATTGCCAACTCCAAATCATGTGTCGGGTAATTTCGCTCATGCACTTTCAACTGCCACGATGCATAAGCTATGACACTCTTATCTTGCATCAACACTACACCCAAACCTGAATGTGAAGCGTCACAATAAACAATAAAATCTTTACCTTCCACCGGTAATGCCAAAATAGTTGTTGTGGTCGGAAGAGTCTTGAGCTTTTGAAAGCTCTCTTCACACTTGTTAGTTCACTCAAAAGGTACCTCCTTTTTGGTCAATCTTGTCAAATATGTTGTGATAGAAGCAAAATTCTTCATAATCCGACGATTGTAGCTGGCGAGCCCCACAAAGCTTCTAACTTCAGTCATAGAGCTATGCCGAACCCAATTCTTAACTGCTTCGATCTCTTGGGGATCCACCATTACCCCTTATCTTGAAAATATATGCCCCAAAAAGGCAACTAAAGTCAACCTGAACTCACACTTGGAAAATTTGTCATATAAATTTTGTCTCCCAAGGACACCCAAAACAATACGAAGATGGTCGGCATGTTCTTCCTCACTTCTCGAATAAACCAAAATGTCATCAATAAAAACAATAACAAAAGAATCCAGAAATGGTTTGAACACACCTTTCATTAAACTCATGAAAGCTGCAGGCGCATTTGTCAACCCAAATGACATTACTAAAAACTCATAGTGCCCATAGCGGTTCCTGAATGCCGTTTTTGGTACATCCTCAAGCCTAATCTTTAATTGATTACAACCGGACCTTAGATCAATCTTAGAGAAAATGGATGCACCCTGCAACTGGTCGAACAGATCATCTATCCGAGGCACTGGGTACTTATTCCGAATGGTGACCCTATTCAATTGTAGATAGTCTATGCACATCCTCATACTACCATTCTTTTTCTTAACAAACAAAACAAGAGCACCCCATGGGGAAGCACTAGGACGGATGAAGCCTTTATCAAGAAGTTCTTGAATTTGAGCTTTAAACTCTCTCAACTCTGTTAGGGCTATGCGATAAGGAGGAATGGAGATAGGGTGGGTACCAGGTTCCAAATCAATGCAGAAATCTATATCTATATCTGGGGGAATATTTTTCCAAAAACACAGCATGAAACCGTGTCCAAGTGAGTAGGGGTAAAACTAACGAGCTGCATTCCACATAGGCCCTCCACCATTACTTAGCCTCACCCTGAAGCTGGAAGGTCATGAACTAGACCCCATGCTCGTGTACAACCTAACTTGTGCAGCCTCTCATAACAATCCAAAATAAACTCATAGGCGTCCTCACTCTCAGAACCATGGAACACAGGCTTCTTTAGCTTCAGAAACTTAGTCAACATTTCATGCTCATTACCAGTCATCATAGGACCCAATAGGGGACGGAAAAAGGCATCGGTGCCTACAACTCTACCCACCTTGGGAACAGTAACAACAATAGAGGGGTTGACGGGAGTTTGAGTTGCTTGTGCTGCGGGAAGAACTCCAGGACCAACCAATCTTTTCAGAAAAGTCATAATTTGTTGAGCTAACACTGGGCCTAAGGAAGGAATACCTATAGCCTCTGACTGTGCATCCCCCTCTGGTACAACCTTCTCTTCATCCTCAATTTCCAAATTCTCTTCTACCTCTTCGTGATGTGCGGGAGGAACCTCATTTCTGGGAGCATTCTCAACCGGAGCTCCACCCCTAGAGGGTGCTACCCTTCCTCGGCCTCTGCCCCTTGCTCTTCCTCTACCTCTGCCTCGACCGCGGCCTCTTCCTGCAGACTCTTCAACTGGATCATTGACGAGAACTATGGGCCTGGCGACGTTCAATCTATTGTTAACCATCTGTGGACAGAAGAGTGAAAAAGATTAGATACCAATTTGGATCACCAGATACCAATTGGAATCAAGTCATAGCACGAAGGAAGAAAATGACAGAGAGATTTCCTAAAGTCCTGTAGCCCTCGAAGAAAAGTACAAACGTTTCTATACCGTTTCGCAAGACTCTACTAGATTAATTTTCGTACAACGAGATCAACGAAGCTAAGGCTCTGATACCAACTTTGTCATGAACCAGACCATCGTGATTGGCACCCACACTAACCCTTCAGTAGGAGAACCATTGCTACAACCCGACTAAGCAACTGAACAAAATATGGAGTTCCCAAAAACTCCGAAAGTTTAAATAACCAACTAACTTAACTATTACGGAAATGCAACCCTTAGAACCTGAAAGTCATTGTACCAAAAACATAAGAAATATCTAAATCAGCCTAAGTCCGAAAGGAGTGGACTAAAGCAAATGGAAGGACTCCATGGAAGCCTGAAAGAAATGGCTCACCCTTGAATTTCGGTCTCGATAACTGATCTCCTAGTTGAGGTCTATCAATATCCGCTTGAAGATGTCCTGTACTCAACAAAGAACGAGCAAGTGCAGTATTAGTACACAACCACAGTGTACTGGTAGGATCACACAACTATTCCAGTAAGTGAAAAATATATAGGCAGTCACAACATAGTAAACATGGCATGTACAAAATATATATATACCTCAATTAACATTTCAGGAGTAATGCACAATTCCACATTCTCAATAACAAGTAGCTATGACAATTCAATGGTCCTCTCATGGAACCCATACCCAAACTATTAGTGTGTTAGAATGTGACACCTGATGTAACACCCCATAACTAGAAAATAACTAGAAAAAAAGTTAAAAAGTGGAAATAATCATTTTTGGAAATAATATAAAAATCTGGAAATTTGTTAAGTATGTTAAGTTGAATTTATGGTCAATTTCAAACGACCATAACTCGTATCTCAGGATGAGTTATGTGTGTTTTCAAATATTGTAGGAAATATCTTGGAATAATCTTTCCAATGCCGCTGAGTTTTCGCGATTCCGAGTTTGTATGAGTGAGATATGCCTATTCGAAGTTGGGTTGTTCAAATAAGGAAAGTCCAATCTGAATTTTGAAAGGGTAGTTTGGTCTTTTCGTTACCCAATTAATTTAATTCGTTTTAGTGAATTATCTATGGGTCAAAACTGAATTTGGTCAGTTTAGAAAATTTAAAGTTCACGCTAGGGCTTGGAGAAAGGAGAAGAAAGATCAAAATTTCATCGTTTTCGTAAAGAATTGATTTCGGGTTTCATAAAAGGGTGATCCCTACGAGGTATGTGAGACTTTCATAACGTTGGGTTCATTTACCCATGTGCCAAACATGTTTATTTCAGCGTGAATTCGTCCTAAAAGTGTTTGAAAGTTGATGTTCTTGATATTTATTCTTGATTTTGATGTCGTTCTTGAATTGGGCTGAGATTGAGAAGTTTCTGAGATCATTACGTCAAATTATTGAGTTGTTTGGAGTTAGGTTCTTAGGTACATTTGCTGGGTATCTGTATCTAAAAAGAATTTGAGAAAAAGAACCGAGTTTGGGCGAATTGGGGCTGGAAAACAAAGAAGAAAAATAGTTGGGGAAATCTGGGTACTGGCTCTGCGTCGCAGACTTACTCCCCAGATTTGGTAGAAGTTATTTTGTGGAGCGGAGCAGTCACAGACCGTTCTGCCTCAAAAGGTATTTTCGCGACCAAAAATTTAAATACATCTCCGCGTCGCGGACCTGCTTTCAGACAGCGATTTTTTATCTTTTCTCATGTTTAGCTATCTAAAAACACTCCTAAACATCATGAGATCTTTCCTATCACAAATCACCATCCTTGAATCCATAATTCAATTCGAGGAAAGTTAAGAGTCAAGTATAGAAGTTAAGAAGCAAGTCAAGAGAGGTTTATAAAGTTTTCAAAAGTCTTTCACAAACATTTTAACTTTTTTTTAAGACTTAAGTTTTGAGTTAAACAAAGAGTAAAGAGTTGAGTTCATTTCTCCAAAAGTTATAACGGAACTAAATATTCCCAAGAGTTTAAAATGTTTTCACATTTGAACAAGAAAGGGAAACACCGATTTCCAAGAGAGCTTTTAAGCTAAGTTTTGAGTAATTATCTCAAACCAAAGAAAGAAGTTTTGTTTTAAAAACATACGAGCTAAGTATATTTTGGGAGTAGTATTGAGCACCGATATGGGGATGCGAGTTCATAATAACTCAAGTCTCCATATACTATGTAGCTATCATGGGTAGTAAATGATCATACTTTTTAGATGATTCCTTAAGTGCTTTTTAGCAAGAGACTAGTGGATCCACTTAGTTAAGGCATTCTATATGACGACAAAGTATATGACAGTTCTGGCAGCATGAGCAAGACGCTGTATCACCATTTAGGCTCATAGTGGTGGTTGTCAGTTAGAAAAACTACCACAGAAGCTATATTACTTTGATATATGAGTAAAGTTGAGTTGGTTCTTGCATATCTTTAGCAAATTGAGTTGTTATTTACTGTTCTAAATGCTTTGTATAAATTGCACTATTATTGTTGTTTTACACTGCATTTTGAGTTGAGTTATTCATGAGTTGAGTAAAGCCAAGGTAAGTGTTCCTTTCAGATCCTTTTCAAGCTGAAGCTGTCTTCAGCATTCCAACTCGCATACTCGTACATTCATTGTACTGATGCCAGTTGGCCTGCATCGTCTTATGATGCAGACACAGGTAACCAGGATCAGCATCCATCGCCTCATTGATCAGGTTGAGCAGTCAGAGTCAGTTGGTGAGCCTCCTTGCTTTTCGGAGGGTCCTTTTCATAATTGTTTAAGCTTTTCAGTTGTTAGGATGATCAGTGGTCCTTTCCTGACATCCCTCTTTGTTTTAGAGGCTTCATAGACAGTTAGTAGTCAGTTGTCTTTACATTATTATTTCATATGTTAAGACTTGAGTTGCCATTTTGGCCAAGTTGAATGTTTGACCTTTAAACATTCTTAGTTATTTTATTTAACAGTTGAGTTATCTTGCATTTGAGTTCTTTTCTTAATGCATAAAGTCTTCCGCTGAATAAGTAAGCTAGGCCAAGGGTTCGCTTGGGGCCAACAATGGTTCTCGAGTGCCAGCCACGTACGGGGTGTAGACTCGAGGCGTGACACCTGATCCCAATTAGTATGCCAAAACGTGACACCCATCCAATGCATGTGTCGGAATGTGACACCCGATCCAATGTATGTGTTAGAATGTGACACCCGATCCAATCAACACAACCACAACCACATTCACACTCATAATGTACATACTCATAATTATACAATCAAGTGTCGAATCATGGCATACATTTGTTCATTAATACTCATTTCATTAGGTTTGATCAATATTGCTTCATTCCCATACATGCATGCATTAGAATGAAGCAATTACCAATATACTTCACACAAACATGAAATCAAACCATCACCTACCTCGAAACCAAGCTTGAATCCCCATAAGACACTTGAATCTTCCCTTTTCAGATTTTTTCCGCTTGTTCGTGGTCTAAAAACAACAAATTAATGCAAGGATAAATAAACGAGGCCTAAGTACCCGGATTACAATCGAAATTATCAACCCTGGGCCAAACCCAAGATCCCAATACTCAACTTAGGGATTTTCCACCACTAGTTTCAGGTCAAAACCCTCCCCCAATGATAATCACCCAAGAATCTAAGTTCTACGAATCGAAAAAATGAATTAGGGGAGTAAAAACTTACCTTTCATGCAAGAAGAGGTGTAAAACCATCAAGAACTTGCCCTGGATCGTTCTTAGCTCTCAAGAACAAAAGTTGCAGAAGAAGAACGCTTTTGGGGTCCAATCCCGACTAAATTCACGACTGGGCCACTACAGCAGACCCCATCTCGCCACAGCGGCCCCGCCCTAGCAGGATAAATCTCGCCCTGGCGGCTTGTGCGGAGATAAAACGTCGGAATTAGAGTTTCAAACCCCTATTTCACAACACACCTTCAACCCTTGACATTCAAAAACTACCCGTTCACGCTAAGATCAGTTTCGAGAATTCTACTTGTCCGAATTCGATTCCGTAAAGTCGTACGGGTTTTTTAACATCTTAGCTATTTACAAATTCATAATTAGATCCCCCGTTCATTACCATATTTCCCTAGACCATACCTGACTCAGATTTCATCTAAATCTGGACTAGGTTAGAAATTTCCAAGTCACTACCCAAAAGTTTTCTGGCCCAAATTCTTTGCCCATTGACTTTTCTATAACGACGGAAATAGGTCGTTACAATTTCCAAATTTGGTGTATAATGGACGGAAAACACATGTGGATTATTTTTAATAACAATCTGGAGTATATAATGTTAGCAGTGTTTTCTTACTTGAATAGCACACATAAACGTGTTAGCAAGTTATAAATTATAATAAGAATACATAATATTTAACCACAATTAAGTTATATACATGTACACACATATTTTACGGTTATTCATTTTACAAAAATATTAGATCGTCTCTTCATCCAAGGTACTCACTGATGTTCAATTCAGACATTTTCCAGGTATTTAAGATTCTATGGCGATACTCCCACACAGCGGGCCTAGTGGTCGTACAATCGCAACTTCCTGATTGTGACTGAGAACTTTCAAAAGAGCACTGTTAGCACCGTTTACTTCATACATAGTTCATTAATTCAAGAGATCAATTGATTTTATGATCCTTCCTCTTTAATTAGTTTCAATCCATTGCCAAAGAATGTGCAAGCACGGGCCAAATAATAATCATAACAAACTATTTCGATAATCAAATTATATAAAAAAGCTCGAAAATTTCAATTAATTCTGTTTTATCTACAAAAATTAGTGAAAGAATTAGTTATTGTTCACAAATAAATTCATCTTTGTATTTTGATGAACACTCGATTGGAAGAAGTCTCAATCCATCTTGCTAAATATTTTTAGCACATGAACACACATGAGTATCTTTTCTTTGATAGATCAAACAATTTCTTACTTAAATTTTAATATTAATAAGATTACTCAAAATCTAGTGGCCTTATGAACCCCCTAATTCACTAACTTAAAAAAAAACTAAATATATATTACATGCCAGGAATGGAAAAGCACAGCAAAATTAGCATTCTCATGATTATTATATAAGCTTCATGGAATCTTAGAAAGGCATACCCAAAGTGAAATAAGTGTCTCAAAAAAAATGCAATACACTGTAAATACAGCCAAATGCAAAACTCGAATGAAAAAGTGAAACCAAAATACAATCGAGAGCGGATGAAGATGATATGGATAAACAAATCAATGAATCACCGTCGATCATTCTGTGTGGTTGACAAAAAATCTCTACTGCCATAAAATCATGAGCACATAAAACTTAAACCTAGAAATTAACAGAAAAAAGAGATAAAATCCAGAGAAAATTGTCACAATTACTCAAGTTCTAGGGATATGCGAACAGAACTATGAGAGATTTAAGCTCTAGAGAAAAAGGAAAAATAGAAAAGTGGTATCTTACGTGTCATTTCAATGGAGGATGAAAGACACATATGTATAAGTGCATAACAAGTCAAAATTGCCCTTGAATTAAATTTTAATGACCAACAAGCAAGCATGTTGACACCAAACTGCTTTACCCATGCTTCTAATATATACTAGAGGGATGACGCCGTGCACGCACGGGCCCAACGTGCCCAACATGTTATTAAAATGAGTAAATTATAATTAAGGATTCTCTGTACAATATTGATATAATATTGTTACAATACGTGCAAAAATAATGCTAACTAAAATTCAATTGAAATTGAGATTACTGTCAATCCTCCTATTTTTGCAAAATGGAAATTTAGGCAAGTGTTTTCTGAACATATGTATAAAAATACCAAAGGTTGCACTTGTCAATACCGACTAGTTCAACTCTTTGTACATATTTCATTTACAATTGGCAAGCTTCACCATTTGTTTTTTTTATGAACATCAACCCCAACTTCTTGTAGTTCTATTCCACCTTAAAGTTATAAACACTCAACCGATATTTTTTTAATAGCTGCTACACATTCAAATATGGAAGCTGGGTAGTTCTAAAACAAAAAGTTCATTTCTTACTTTGGGCCGCCCAGAGTTCACAATCAAATCAGACCTTAAATTTGAATAACATAATATTACCTTGATGTTGTATAAACCACTAAGAAAATCCTTTTATTACATTTAACATATAATACAACAACTTAGTCTTCAAGAGCTCATGCTCTACCTATCCTTATGCTTCTTAATCTGGGGACGTAGAAAGAGCACATACTAAAAATGTCGGCTTCTCTTCGTCTCACCTACATCTCATATACAAAATTATCTTTCGTGAAATACAAAATAAATGTTTGTTTTACTTCTATTGAGGGACATGGAAAGAGTAAAAATATTCAAAAAAATAAATAATGTGAGAATAAATTAGCTAAAAATGTTTGCGAAAGATAACACATACATTTTAGAGCTCATACTTGGACCAAGCAAAACCTCCATTTTTTCATCTATTTCATTGCCAAACCTTCAAATGCAATAAGCAAAACACAAGGAACCCATTAATGACCATGACACAAAATTCTGATGAAAGAATATTATGCTACAAATAAAAGAGAAAACATGAAGTCTATATTACTCTATAAGAAGCATATGACAGCACTCTTAACACAATATTATTATATTGCATACTCAAATTACTACTCCTATTTCACATATGATATAAAAAAAAGTTTAGGAGTTAGTAGCTACTGTTGAGCAACAAACTCAAGATTAAAGAAAAGACTTCGTTTCAGCGTTAAATTAATAGTCTTATAGGATTCTTCCATTACCCAGACATTTTATTACTCTCTCATTTCTCAAATTTTTTCTAGCGTCAACATTATTACTTATTTGCTAGATTTCTTATGTTCATTTTTTTCTGGATTGATCA